>CAIGRP010094701.1:0-84301 GCA_903798385.1 Fraxinus cuspidata | reverse complement strand
AAAAAAAAAAAAAAAGCATTATTAACGTCAAGTTGTCTCAATATCCTACATCACAACAATAGTCAAAATAGATCGAATAGTTGTAGGTTTGACAATAGGACCAGAGGTCTCATTGTAATCCAATCCAGATCATTGAATCGATCAATTAATCCATCCACCTTTCTCTTAACCCAGAATGCCCATTAACAACCCACTAGATTTTGATTGTTAGGAGGCGGAACTAATTCCCATGTGCCATGTCTCTTAACAGCAGTAAGTTTGTTGGACATAGCATTACGCCAGTTAGCATCTTAGTGATAGACTCATTCAACTTGGTTCAATAGTGAGTTTGATTGGGTATTTTAGGACTGAATAAAAAAAACTTGGGTTTATTCATTACTCTAGTGGCCATTAGGTAGGTTCTCTAAGATTGGTCAGGGAGCAGCTCCAAGGAAGCAGGAGAGATAGCTACGGGTAGTGGCCTCACATGAATGGGTGAGGTTGAAGTAGTATAGGGTGAAGTGGTTTCGCGGAGGGGCTGGACCTCGTGAGTCAGGACAGGTACTATGAAGACCAATTTGACTCAAATTAAGAGGGGAGAGAATAGGGGTTACCTGGAGGTGATGCGGAAGTGGCAGAAGTACAGTCTGGAGCCACTAGTGATGGAGGAGGCAATGTTATATGTGAAGCGGTCAGCAATGAGGAGATGCAGTCACGCTTTTGAAGGGATTATGGAGCGGGTTTGGTTCTTGTCGAATAAAATATGTCTGGATATGTACAACCTATTTTGTTTAAGTCTTAAAATCACGTAGTTCGACCAAAACTACACCTAGAGAGGAGTGAATAGGTGTAAATGCGGAATTAACGATTATAATTAACCAGTAACAAGTCACAAATTAATTACTTCTAGATTATTATATAAACAGTTCAATTATCCTATATTTAAATATCGCATAATATAAACTCAGTAAATAAAGCAAAGTTAACAATATCATGACTAGTAATATAATTATATTTGAAGTATTGTTCACACGAGGACTGTGTTAAATATCCAAGTTAATAATCCGAACTTTAATCAAACTATAAATATTAGAAAAAAGAAATTTTATCTAGTTTAATTAACTAGCAGAATTATACTAAATTAAATAATATACGTCGTTCGTTAGACAATCTTCGTTAATATATTTAATGTGATGAACGAAAGGATTAGGACTCATGATTTCACTTTAATAAAATTTAATTTGGTCTACTGATCAAGCATCCTTAAATATGTACTTATGATTTCTCTATCTGAATTTAAACCTATCCAAGTGCACTCAAGGACAAGAAATCCACACCGTGTTCCCAAAAATTATAGAAGTATTCTATATATGTTTCATAAATTTATGAGTTTTATCGTTATCCAAGTGCACATGGATTCACAAACAATTCATTAATGTGCCTCTTGTATATTGGTGATAAATAGGGTATGTTTATTTAAGGCTGGCTATCAGAATAGTGGATGCAACCTTTTCAAACGAGGAAGTCCCTTTTATACGGACTAGTAGTTGGGATTATATTCCTAGCTCAAGTTACTACTCTATTATTACAACTTGCTATAAATGACGAACTCAAAATCTCAAACCATCAACTCTTTAAGCTATAACATTTCACAATTTTTCCATCCCCATATTGCCTTAATAGAGGTTGGTACCTAGTCTAAGAGATGGGTTAATCAAAAGTTGTATCTAAGTCCAACGAAACAAACCCCATGCAATCACGCCCTTCCACTTATTTTTCCTAAAGGAATTCTTGTTCTAGTGAGGGAGTTGACTCGTCTTCTAATAAAAAACAATCTTAGTGTGCGCTATCATTTCATGCTATGACGTGAAATTATGGGACATGATTATAAATAAAGGAAATACTACAAATTACTATGGGTATGTTTGATCCACATTATTTTGGAACTTACATAAGACCTTATCATCTAACTACCTCTTAAACACCAACTTTTCTTACTTTTCAATAACTACACTACCTTTTATAATAAAATAACTTCTTACACACCAACTTTTACTCTAGAAGAATGAAAAATGAAAATTTTAATGATTACCAAGCAGGGGCTATATATAAGATACTCATATTTGCAACATATCATATAACTCCTCTATCATATATTTGTTTGACAAGCAGTACAAGGTTCCTATCAATTTGCACAATTAGACATTTTAATGTGGAACATCCTCTAAGCTTTTGTGCTCTATTTCCTGTACAATTTCTTAAGCAATATCGATTTCTTTGATCTCAAAATATCAATAAAATTTTCCTACAAAAATAAATATTTCCTTTCTCCTCTATTCTTAAGCACAGGATAAGCGATACGTTGAAATCTGCAAATGTACAGTATTACAAACAAGCAATAAAGTAGTTAGTAGAGTATCGTTTTCACGAGAACCATGTACTTAATCTAGTATCAATTAATATTAACTTTAATCTAATAGCAAAATTTGTTTGAAGAATTTATACTAATTAATTAAACTAATTATTCTAATGAACAATATATAAGAGCTTTTGTAAAATTATGTGAGATGATTACTAAGACTTTGAATTCCCTTATTAATATGTTTTAATGCAATTCAATATATGCACATTCATTATTCCTTAGTTAATTAATAGCCACTCTCGATGACAATTAAATATCTACTCTCATGCTACCTTCTCATAGCTCTATGAAAAATGCAAACTTAAAAATATGCATTAAAAACGCTAAACATTTATAGAAATTATGCAAAGTATAGCAGTAATTAACCTATTTTCCCGTCTTGATAAGGAGAAGATGAGTTTGTTTTTTTCTTTTGTTTTTACTTCTCGACAAATGAATATATTTCTTGAATAATGCATAATGTACAAGAACACCTGACATTTTAAAGATGTTTTTGGATGAATCAAATCTTTTGAGCTAGCTAAAGTATTGAGAAAATGAAGATTAGATAATGCTTAATGTGCAAGAACACGTAAGGTACTAAAGAAGTTTTTAGATGAAATCCATCTTTGGAGCTAGCTAAAGTAATAAGAAAATGAAGATTGATCATCAAAGTACTATTTTAGATTAATATCAGAACTATAAATAAACTTTTTCAAGAAAAAGATGGAAAAAAATAAATCAACCAGAAGAAGCAACATAATTTCTTCTAGTTTCCAAGTAAATAACACAAACTTGAGCAACAAAGATTAAAGATTTCATCCCAGGATGAGAATATAATATTGGATGGTTTAGGGCAGCGATATTATATTACAAACTATAAATCGAACACAAATAGAATATGAAAATATGATTCAAATGCGCAGTGAAAAAGAAAACCCAAAATGAGCACAAAAAGATAAAATACCAATTAAACATGGTTTGTTGATGGTACACGTCAAGGAAAATCACTTTATTAATCAAAACGTCAACTACATAACTTTTCCTACTCTTAATTATTCTGTTCACAATTAAAACGTTCATAGTGTACTGCGTGTACGCATAATGACCTGGTCTATGTGTTTAAGTTGTTTAAGTCGTTATCATACACATTGTCAATTGTTTAATTCCTACCAAAATTCAACTTAAATATCAAATAAGATAAAGGTGTTGAGTTCTAAACTTTGAGTACACAATAGAAATTCGCGAGATAAGAGCACAGAAGCTCTCTTAAAGTGAACAATATGTAATGAGTAAACGGTTTGAGCACAGACATTGAATCGTTACAGTTTCTCTCTCTCTTCAAATTTCATTTTCTAGACCTAGAAATTTTCTCTGCGTCCAAACATTTTTTTTGTGATCTCAATTGTTTGCTATCCTCTTTGCATAAAACTAAGGAAAAATTGCAGCCAAAGTACCAAACATTTCAATTGGTTATAGACATTGTCCAAACCTTTCATTTGTGCCATCCACAATACCAAACTTTTAAAAAAATCGCAGCTCCAGTCCTCATTGATTGTTTTTGTCAGTTTGACCACGAAAATTGTTAGTTGATCCCAGAAATAAAAAAAAAATTATAATTTCCATCAAATAGACAAGGATAATTTTGGAATTACACACTTTTCCTTTGAAATGAAAAAAAGTTAGTTACTCTCAATTACATCATCCATTATGGAACCTGTGAAAACCCACAAAGATGAAGACAGCCGATATGAAGAAAAATATGACCTTCCATCAGATTTTGTAGCCTAGATTCGAGGCTCTCTTCCCCAATCTGTATATGGTAAGCGTAAGCCCTGGAATTCCCATTTGAGGTATAAATAATGCGACTATAAACCGTGTGTATAGATTGTCTTCCAATAATGGAAAATGTGAAAATTTTGCATGATTTGATAACTTGGAAGTTAATGTGTCGTGTAATAGATTATTCTGTACATGTGCATTGCTCGAACTAAAAAGGGTTATGACTTAATTTTTTTGTTTTCATTTTTTCAGGGGAAAATACAAAACATTTTAGCATATGCCTACATCATCGCGAAATTTTATTAAGAAAGATGAGAAATTTTGTGTATGAGCATGGTAAAGTAAGTTTACATAGACTATGTTGACCTAAATTTTTTCAACAGATTTCTTCGTGACAATTCCATGAAGATGTTGAGATATTCTGGTAGAGTCAGATATCTATACAAGACAGAGAAGAAGAGATTGAGTAAAGCATCATTATGGTTGGTGAAAGATTCAGATTTCATGAATTTGATGAAGTGGCTTGGTGAAAATATGAAGGCTGGAAAATGTATTACTTGCATCTAGTTGAGGTTTTGCAGTTGCCATGTGATGGAAATATTTCTGTGGTTGATTGTGAGACTAGTGAGGAGTTGGTAAATGTTGAAAAGTTTAGTGTGCATGATGAACAAGAGGGTGAGGAGCAATCGTGCTATTTTGTTGAGGTTTATGAAGATTCATTAGAAGGTGATGAGTTATACATTGTTGACGAAGTAGATGACTTGGAAGCAAATGATATGGCTGATCCTAGTAAAATTGATGTTTGTCATGTAGAGGCAGATGTTTGGAAAATAGAGGTTCCTTTAACTGGGGTTGGACCAGTGGTTGGTGTGGATTATGACGATGGTTTTGAAGCAGACTTACGTGAGGTGAAGGCTGCTAAAACTGATTTTCAGCATGGTCAATCAGAATACGAAGCTTGTGAAACTGATGTGATCATAAATGAATCAGAGGTCATGCTGCTGAAACTCATGTGCAGCATAGTGAATCAAAGGTGAATGCTGCTTAACCTGATGTGCAGCATATTCAATTAGAGGTGCAGGCTATATAAACTGATGTGGAACATGGTGAGTCATTGGGACAGTCTGGGAAAAATAATGTGCAGCAAGGTGAACCACATTGTGATGTGCATATTGGTGAATCTGAGGTGCAACATAGTAAATCGGAGCAACCAGAAGCACATGTTGACATTGAAATAGATCATCATGTTGAACAAGAAGACAATGTATCTGACGTACAAGTAGATTCCATAGATCCTGAGCAACATGATGAATATGAAGAGCGCTTTTTGGAGGATTTCAATGACTTGGAGTATGAGTAGGAAGAAAATATATCCATAAATGATATGATGAAAACACAGGTTTCAGGTTGAGTAAAGGGTTTGGTATTAATATAAATAGTGGAAAGAGTGAGTAGGAAGGTGAGGCTACTCCTCAATAAGAAGTTGGTACAGATTATGACGATTTAGATAAGTTTAAGAGCTTATCAAGTGACAATGAGGGTAAGGGATCATCTGCCAGGAGAATGAATGAGTGCTGATTTAACCCTGTCACTGATATGGATGATCCAAAATTCAAGTTAGGTAATGAATTTATCGTACTTACATACTTACTTACAGATATTTTAAAATGTAATTGACAACATGATTTATTCATTTCATTCAGGGATGAAATTTGAAAATGTCAAGGTTCTAAGTTTTGCAATAGTTCAGTACTCAGTTAAAAATTTCAGGGAACTTAGATATGTAAAAAATATGAAAGTACAGTTGAGAGTTAGATGTCAAGAGAACTGTCATTGGGTCCTATATGCATACCAACAACAAGACAAGAGTCTCAAAATTAACACCTTCAAAGATGACCATACATGCATCATGGTGTGGCAAAATAAAAGGGTTAATGCAGGTTATCTGGCAAAAAAATACATAAGAAAGTTTAAGTCAAATCCTAATATGCCATGAGCAGTTTTGTGGAAATTGTGAAAGAAGATTGGATGAATGAGATTTCAAAGTATCAGTTCTACATGATAAGATCCAAATGTGCACAAGTGATGCATGAGATTGCAGTTGAGCAGTACAAAATTTTATGGGATTATGGAGATGAGTTAAAGAGAATAGATCCTGGTAGTACATTACAGATTGAAGGGTCGGGTTCTACCTTTAAGAGATTGTATATATGTTTAAGGGCTTGTAAGGAAGGTTTTAAGGTTGGATGTAGACCCGTTGTTGAGTTGAATGATTGCTTCATAAAGTCTGTACAAGGTGGACAATTGCAGGCAGCTGTAGGAATTGATGGTGATAATTGTATATTCCCCATATCATGGCAGCTGTAGATGCGGAGAACAAAACAAATTTGCAATTGTTCATATAGTTGTTCATCGATGACATAGGGATGTATTGTGAACTTATTTTTGTTGGGAAGTTAACTTATTTTGTCTATATTAATATTTTGTAAAGTGAACGGTAATTATTTTGATTGTATTTGTTGAAATGTGGAATGGAATGGAAGCATATGCTGCAAGTGCTCTGATTTCGTATGTTGTTCTAGACTGTTGAGGTTGAATTCATTGCATTACACTATTGTCACCTGATTTTCAGCGAACATCGGATCCAAGCAATTAGGTTCTATGTGAAAATATTGGTATTTCATAAGCAACAATCACCAAATGTTTGGTATTGTCACTACAACTATAATAACATATTTGGTACTTTCACTGAAACTATAACAAAGGTTTAGTACCTCTAATGCACCATATGCAAAACGTTTGGAGCTTGATCTGAACTTTATTCTCATTAAAGAAATGGTAGAAATAGAAATAGAAATGTGAAAAGTCAGTTCTATTTAGAATATATTATAGAAAGGGCCACTTCATTTGAAGGAAAATGGTACAAACACGACCACATTTATATCCACATATAACACAAAACCTCCAACGCCTATACACTAAGCCTAAATTTCTGAAGCTAAAAACGCCCATTCCACTACATACCTAGGTACAAACCCATTTTACAAACACTCCACACACAAAATGGAACAGCTAAGTCTTCCACAAATTTGGTCTTGTTACTTGGAAGGTGCCGATTTTAGCTTCAATTTCTCTCATAGCTCGTAATAGACCTGGAATCAGCTACCTAGATTTCTCACACATAGGAGTGTCACACAACACGAAAAAGGTACACCAACTCAGATCTTGGCTTCGAGGACAAGTGATAAATCTTCTTCTTGGATTCAGGTTAATCCATGAGGTCTTCATCTGCGCTAGTGAACCACATCTGCGTGCTGATTTTTCCCGACTAACTGTGGGAGAGAGAAGGATATTAATAGTGATGAAAATGGAGGGAAAGTGAACAGTGAAGTACAATAATAGATAGGGAAAGTGTGTAATTCTAAAATTGTCATTGTCTATTTGGTGGAAATTATAATTTTTTTTCAGGGGTCAACTAACAATTTTGGTGGTCAAATATACGGACATCGTCAAGGAGGACTCGAGCTGCGATTTTTTAAAAGTTTAGTACCGTATGTAGCACAAATGAAAGATTTGGACAAAGCCTGCAACTAACTGAAACGTTTGGTACATTGGCTGCAATTTTCCCTAAAACTAATGTACATTGTCTCGTATGCTTTTTCTCCTTTATCACACAAAATTCTTTGGCTCCCTCGCTGTCGATTTCTCTCTCATCTCCTTTCTCTATTACATTGAATTCTTTAGGTCCCTCTCTCTTGGTATGTCTTCATTAGAACAATGTTGTCCACATAAAGTCTCTTACCCTAATAAATATATTACGTGAGATTAAAATAAATTTTTAATAGATTTTGATAAAAAAATGATAAAATATTTTATTGAAAAGTTGTGAATCACATGAAATATGTAGTTAAAATTAATTGATGACATTGACTATGTCTGAGAGTGCACAATTTTCATCACATTTTAAGTGCATATTTATATATTGCACACAAGTCCCTCAGCTTCTCGATAAGTTTACTTGTATCCTTATTGTAGTTGTATAAAAATGTTAATGATAATTAATTGCTTCATTGTCTAATCTTAAATTATAATTTAAGTTTGTTAAACATACTTTTTGTTCATATATTTTGTAAAACTCACAATTACCCATTTATTATTATTAACACATTTTATAGGACTCACATTTTATAATCTTAATTTTAGTTTAAGCACTTCCAAACATGAGTTAATGTATGAATCTTCCTTCGGAATTGAATTTTACATGGAAAATTGTAAAACCATTGCATTATCTACTTAAATTTAATTGATTTATTTGTATTTTAAATTAAAAGAATAATCCTATTTGTTACATTATCATCGTATATCACACAATATAGTGACATTAAATGATAGTTTTAAGAGATATAAAATTCATAATATTGAACTCATCTGTTTGGTCTGGATAAAAGTTAGATTTTCAGCAGATTTTGATAAAAAGTAATAGATGCGTGGTTGAAAAGTTGCGGAAACCTTGAAATTTGTAGTTAAAACTTTTTTTTAATTTTGATTTACTTTTTAATAAATTATTTAATTGAACCATGGACTTATGATCCGTTTGGTATGACTTTTACTTTTTTTTTTTCATATAGAAGAGTTTTTTGAGGAAACTACTTTAATTTTGTTTGGGAATTAAATTTTAAAAGAGTTAACTATTTTAAAAGTCTTTTTAAAAGAAGTTACATTGAACTAGTTCTTGTAAAAGTTCTTTTAAATAGAAAAATCACTTTTATAAAATTAGACAAATGGTTCAAAAGCAACTTTTAAATATTAGAAACTCCATTTTACTATTCAAAATTCATGTCAAACAATCCATTAATATAATCTAAACATGATGATGAACATAAGTGATACAATAGCATTATTTAAAGTGAAATGGCTGATCATTTTCTTCTCTATATATATTCTGCCCATATAACATTTCCCTTCGCCCGAATAAAATACTTTAGATAAAAAATGGGTTCTGTTGTATGGGCCACTGCAAATAGTTCATCATCTCTTGAGGGTTTTCTTGAATGCCTTGAGAGCCATTCTGAACCCTCTATTCCAATTTCTGCGGTATTGTATACTCCTGAAAATTCTTCATACTCTTATGTATTGCTATCTTACATACGAAACTTGCGTTTCAATGAGTCTACAACCCCTAAACCACAACTGATTTTAACTGCATCGCATGTTTCTCACATCCAAGCAGCCATTGTTAGCGCAAAAATACATGGCCTGCAAATGAAACTCCGCAGTGGAGGCCATGATTATGAAGGTCTCTCATATGTTTCAGATGTTCCTTTTTTCATTCTTGATATGTTCAACTTTCGGTCCATCAATGTCAACATAGAAAATGAAACTGCATGGGTTCAAACTGGAGCAACTCTTGGTGAAGTTTTCTACAGAATAGCGGAGAAAAGTAATATTCATGCCTTCCCCGCCGGAGTTTGCCCGACAGTTGGCGTTGGTGGCCATTTCGGTGGTGGCGGATATGGTAACCTGATGAGAAAATACGGCCTCTCCATTGACAACATTATTGATGCACAAATAATTGACGTTAATGGCCGGATTCTTGACCGTGCATCAATGGGAGAAGATTTGTTCTGGGCAATTACTGGAGGTGGTGGATCCAGCTTTGGAGTTGTTCTAGCATACAAAATCAAGCTCGTTCGAGTCCCCACTACAGTTACTGTTTTCCGAGTCACAAGAACTTACGAGGAAAACTTAACTAACATCGTTTACCGTTACCAAGAAGTTGCACACAAGTTGCCCGAAGAACTCTTCATTAGAATGTCACTTGATGTCGTGAACAGTAGTGTCCGAACTAGAGAAAAAACGAATAGAGCAACATTTTGGACCTTGTTCCTTGGAGATTCCAAAAAACTTCTCTCTCTCATGAATGAAACTTTTCCAGAACTGGAATTGGAACAATCCAACTGTATTGAAATGAGTTGGGCTGAATCTGTCGTTTTCTGGACAAACTTTCCCGCCGGAACTCCGGTTAACGTTCTTCTCAGTAGGGTTCCTCAAGTTCTAACCCACCTGAAGAGGAAATCCGATTACATGACGAAGCCTATTTCAAAAAAGGGTTTGGAGTTCATATTCAAGAAGATGATAGAAGTGAAAAGTGTAATGCTTACGTTCAATCCCCTTGGAGGTCGAATGGCTGAGATTCCACCTTCAGAAAAACCTTTTCCACACAGAGCTGGAAATCTATTCAAGCTTCAGTATGCAACAAACTGGGAAGAAAACGGCGTTGAAGCTGAAGAAAAATACATTGATTTGACAAGAAAATTATATGCTTATATGACTCCTTTCGTCTCCAAGTCGCCAAGGGGATCATTTCTCAATTACAGGGATCTTGATTTGGGGATTAACCACAATGGGAAAAACAGTTACTTAGAAGGAACAGTTTATGGGATTAAGTATTTCAAGGGAAATTTCCATAGATTGGTAAAGATTAAGACAAAGGTGGATCCGGAGAATTTCTTTAGAAATGAACAAAGCATCCCGGTGTTACCGTACTAGAAAATATAAATATTCAGACACAAATAGTGCCTCTTCTGTTGTCTAAAGTCGATGGTTTTTATTTTAGTATGGAAGTTTGAGCTTAAGGCAAAAGCTTCTGATTCTGGTTTCATTGGTGTCGGAGCTGTCATTCGTGAACGTTCAGGTGTTGCGATAGTTTCCGGTGCTAAAAAAGGTAATGGACCGTGCGAGGTGTGGCTATGCGAGAGCTAATCTTTGCTCTGAATGTGATGCTTTCTAAGTTGTTCATAGAATGTTGTGTGTCCTCTATCCATTGGTGCTCTAGTCTCTTTGGATAATGTACCATTATTATCTTAATTTGGTTGTGGCACTTGTGTTTCATGCCTTTTTCGGGAAATGAAGTGGTTCATAAATTAATGTTGTTAGATATTTACTTTTAGATCAAATACTCTTGGATCGATTGCAATCCTATTGCGATTTTGTTTGCAGTCCAACGAGATCAATTTCATTGATAATTTAGTATGTTTTCAAAAGCAAAAAACAAGAATTTTCTATTAGACAATTTGATACTCAGTTTCTGTTTGATGGGATTTAAATTTGAAGTTCCATCATATCTTAAGATTTTACTTTATATAAACGTGACTTGGTATTAAATAATATAATAATACTGATTTGATATCGTTTCAAAGAGAAGCAATAATATACGTAGAAATGCAATAAGTACAAGGATTTTCACAACTTTTATAAAGGGAGATAGCTGTGAAAATAAATCGTACTTATAGAAATTTTCTACTATTCGAGTTCAATTCCCTTTTTAGAGTTCCATCTCGTCTTTAAATTTTAGTTTATATAAACATGACTTATACCATGTTTGTCTAACATTCTCCAAAAGTTCTTTCTTTCCAAAGCTCATTTCAATCATGCATTCTCACAACAAAATATTTTGCACATAAATATAAAAATTTTCCAATTTTTTTTATCATACATTCTAAAAAATAAAATAAAAAATAATCACTATTTCTAAACTCATTTTCCCAAAAACTCTTTTTAATGGGTATCAAATAGGGACTTAGTATTAAATAATATAATAATAATGATATGATATGGGTTCAAAGACAAGCAATACTATTTGAGTTCAATCCCCTTTTCGAAGTTCGATCTTGTTTTAAAATTTTACTTCATATAAGACATGACTTGGTAATAAATGGTATAATAATAATGATTTGATATATGTGCGAAAGGTGACATTAACAACACATGCTTAAAAATGTTGTCAAATTTCAATTATATTAACAATTGACAGAATGTTGTGAAAGACCTAAGGATCGAACAACGAAATCGTCAAACCACAAAATTGAACCAAAATCACTTTTTTGAAATCGTTGATTTGGATCCACGTGAATCTGTCAATGTTTTGATTTTGAACTGAATGAAATCGTTTCGAAGTGGTTTGGCTCAAGTTTCAATATTTGTAAGCCGTTTCAAAACGTCAAACCGTTTAAAAAAATAAAAATAAATTAATTTAGATTTTATCTGACCCAATTAAAATTAAATGCATCACAATTAAAAAGATAAATCTACATCAATAATACCCAATTAAATTCAATATTCAAATAGACAATTATCCATTCCAATTAAATAATCATTTTGAAAATTTGACCAATGAGTCTTTCGACGTACTACTTTAGTGAAAATTCAAAACAAATAAGTACAAGTTTATCCCCTAAAATTGTTAGAAATTTGCTAGTTATTCAAATGAATCAAATATTTACAATTATTTCGAAGCCTGCATTCCTTACCAGTGGTAGAATTCTTAATTCATTTAAGAGTTACATCAAGTGAAAATATGGTTAAGGCGGTGATTCACTTTAAAATTTAGTTGTATAGTGAGAAGAAACCTACTGTGATTCGTTAATATTTTGTTGAAATAGAGGCATTAAATGATTCACAAAATGCTATTAAAATTATTATTATATTTGATCTTACTATATATTTTCTTTTATTAGTTATTTTATATTGTTTAATTATAATCAATTAGTTCATGTATTATATTCTTATTTTTATGGAGAGAATGAATCATATGTTATAATTGCAGATGTTGCACTAGTTAGTATTGACTAAGAAATTAAAATATTTTTGTCATGTTGTTGCATTGCAATTATTAGTATTATAGAAATTTGGTTTGTAATATTTTCAATAATAATATTTATGTTTTAACATGAAATTTTAAATTAATATTTATGATTTAACTCATTCAATACATGTTATTTATTTATTTAATTTTTTTTGTTAAATTGTGGTTTTAATCGAACCAAATCGAAAAAAGTGGTTTCAATTCCCTTCCATCTTAAAATTTTACTTTATATAGACACGTTTTGTCTAGAAATTTTCACATTCTACTGTATCCAGAAACTTGTAAGAACCAAAATTTAAAATTTTTTGAAACGGAGATTACAATTTTGACTAAAACATTGCTATTAAGAATGAAAAATGTATGTCTGCAGCCAGTTGTGCTAGGGGCCTACGGTCCATTGCCTAAAAACCCACATTTAAAGTAAATTATCCCCGTAAATTTTCACAAATAGTTAAAAATGTATAAAATACTATAAATCCAACTCCAAAAATTGACAAGAACGACTATTGTAATAGTGGTCCACCTTAATCGTATGAGAAGCAAGTGGACCACCTTATTCCCGCCTTTAGTGAAAAATTGACAAAATGACTACTGTAATAGTCCTACAACATTTATGATCGTACATAGACCTTATTAAGTAGGTAATAAAAAACGCTAGATATTCTAGAAAATGGGTTGGCCTTAATTTTTATTACATGTTTTGCTTTTGTTGTCATCGAGCGTGCTTCTAGAATTGTGGTCCCGTGGTCTGTCAAGGTTTCAATTTTTACTCTTATTATTTTTGTTTAGGGCAGGAGTGTGTTGATCACTCATAAAAGTTGTGGTTCCGTTTCATGCTCCTTTTCAAGTTATCTAATTCCCGCCTTACTTAGTCCTCGTTTGGATCTCTTTTTAATGAGATTTTGCTTCTTATCTCATTAAGCTACAGTGAATAAAACAATCAAAAATTCAAAACTTATGAAATCCGTACAGAAATCAAACACAAATTGTTGTTATTGCCTACGAATTTGACTGAATTCAAACAAAGGGCCCACAAAAGTTGAAAATGGGGAATTAATGGGGGGCTTATTTTTGTTATGTAAATATACGTGTTTTCATCACTCATAATTCATAAATATCGTGGAACTAGAGGAAGATGTGGATTTCCTACTGTCTCTAGAAGTGTATAAGAGGAACCAATGTGAGGCTTATAAACACTATGAGGCTGACGATATCTTATAAGTGAAAACATTTAACATTGTTGGCTCAATGACTATCATATAAGTTATCATTATAACATTTGTCATTATTGTTAATAACAGATCCCACCAATGACACAGCCAGTTGTGCTTGGGCCATACAATCCATTGCCTAAACCACACGTTTTCACGTCTTGTATCTACTGGAGATTTTTTTATCTTCAATTGATGTAGAGATTTTTTTTAGGCATTCAATAAAAATTTATGCTTCTTGTACACTACTGGTTAACAGTTTCTTTGACAGCACCCCTATCTATAGAAAATTTGCTTATTGATTGAAAAAAATGTTTTTAAAATCAATGTACAAAAATCCTCCAACTCACATGCTGCAAAACTGATAATACATAAGGTAAATGTAGCATTACTACAAAAAATAACCGATTTCGGGAAACAAAACAAAAATGTTGTAGCAAAAATTGAAATTTTGTTGCAAAAATAATTTAGCAACAACAAGATGTTCGTTGCGTGTATTGTCGTACTATATGAGTCATAGAATATATTTTGCGACAACTTTCATTTATTCATCACATTATAAACTCGTAACACTATTTGTCTAATGCAGAAAGTACGAAATAACACCAAAATATTTGTCGCCATAATGTCGTCACAACACATATTTGTTGCAAAAAATTAAAAGGGCAACTAGTCAGTTTGTCGCAACAATTATTCTAATAAAGTTTTTGCAAATTTTTTTTTTTTTTTTGCGAATACTATTTTAAAAGTATAACTTTTTTTACCTATTCTATTTTGTAACAATACTTGCTCGTATTGATTATATTTAATAACAGTCATATTTGTTGTGAAATATGATTTACAATGCATTTGATATGTTGTATAATATATTTTAAGATATTCAATCTTTGTAGTACAATTTATTATGTAACAACCGATGTTTGTAAATAAATTTATTTCGCAATATAAATTGTTTGTCGCGTCATCATTTAAGCAACAACATATAGTTATTGCCTAATTTATTTCATGATTATTCATATATGTCACGTATTTTATTTTACAATATATAAAATTATTACGTAAATTATTTTGTGACAATGGATATTTGTTTATATGACAAGAGCTATGCTAGTAGTTAAATTTATTTCGCGACACAAAGAGTTAATGTAACCTCCTTTAACAATTCATGATTATAAAAAGAATGCTTCAATGTAAAATAATTAAATATAAATGATTTCAAAATATATAAAAAAACTCGTATTATTGTCAACTAAATAATATAGATCAAAATATTATTTACAGACTTTGGTCACCTTCCAAAACTAAAAGAAATACAAATAAATTATATTTTAGTTATTTCATGTTCGAACTACTTAATGTGGTTCACCAAACCAAAAGAAAAAATAAAAAGAACAAAAGAAAGAAAATAAAACTAGAAAGAAATAAAGGGATAACAAATAATTCACGAGAGCCAAATAACCCTTTTGACTTTAAGATATACTTTCAACTCACCATCAATATGTTATTTAGTTAAATAAGGATTCATGTAAGGAAAAGCTCCACATCTTTAGTAAAAAACAAACATATAAAAAATAGTAAAATATTAGCTAGAAGAAGAATATATCAAATATTACATATTAGCAAGGTAGATGATGCAAAACATTCAGGTTTATTTCCTACAAGTTGTCATGACTACAAATTTAAGGCAAAGTTCAAATGCCAAAAAAAAAGGAATAATTGTCACCACAATTTTTCGCGACAAACTTCAAAAATATATCGCGCTAAATCACATATTGTTGGAATTTTTTGTTTGTCACGAAAAAACTTGTTGCAAAATCACAATTTTGTTGTACTGCATGATTGTTCACTAAAATGCTGAACCTTAAATTGATGTGTGTGGTACGTAAAATGTTGGAATGCGGAATAAGAATTATTTAAAAAATTAATTTTTTTAATTTTAAAATTAAAGATTATTACTAAATGTTCATGTGTATATTATAATCAAAATGTAAATATTTAGAATATTTCGAATTTCAATAATCAATTTCTCAGTCAAATTTAAATCACGAACTTTCAGTTTTTTGGATCCTGAGTTCTGGTTAACGTTCTTCTCAGTGTGGTTCTTCAAGTACTAACCTACCTAATGAGGAAATCCGTTTACACAACAAACCTTATTCCAAAGCAAGCTTTGGAGTTCGTATTCAAGAAGATGATAGAAGTGGAAAGTGTAATGCTTACTTTCAATCCACTTGGAGGACGAATGGCTCAGATTCCACTTTCAGAAAAACCTTTTCCACATAGAGCGGGAAATCTATTCAAGCTTCAATATGCAACAAAATGGGAAGAAAACAACGTTGAAGTTGCTGAATAATACATAGATTTGACAAGAAAATTATATGCTTATATGACTCCTTTCGTCTCCAAGTCGCCAAGGGGATCATTTCTCAATTACAGGGATCTTGATTTAGGGATTAAACACATGGGAAACACAATTACTTAGAAGGTGCAGTTTATGGGATTAAGTATTTCATAGATAATTTCCATAGATTGGTAAAGATTAAGACAAAGTAGATAATAGATTCTTAAGTGTGGAGTTACATTAAATTTACAAAGGCACAAAGTATGGATATTTATAGGGAAAGAGATGAAGGAAAGACTGTTGGATAGAAGGCACGTTGCTTCGTTTGTTGGTCAAAGTGTCTTCATAGATGTCCATCAATCATTATAGGCGGGCAGGTATTTAATGTTTCCTGACAAAATCGATTTGAGTTGGCATTTTAGAGCCTGCTGCAGAGACGTCTCATCCATCATTCAAAAGATTTTATTTAGGACAAATCTTTATACAAAAGATCTATATCCTTCATCGAGGCGCTGCGACTCCTATCAGTAGACGTGTGACTTCATCTTCATTCACGCAGACCCGAGTCACTTCGAAGCTTCGGATCTACATATGTGTTTGGTCTTAGTCTCTACACATCGGCTCATTGACAGTGTTTGTGACGTAGTGGGTATTGCAGAGTGTAGGCCTTGTTTTGATATAGAGACTCATTATTAGAGGCTTAACAATAGTTTTCCAAGTTTATGTATGAATATTTATATAATGCGTGGAATTGCTAGCGTGGTCGTGGCTGATGAACTTTGAATGAGCGCAAGGGCAGCTATGATTGAAGAAGAGGCTCTACATGATAGCAACTTAGAGAAAAGTTGATTTGGAAGAGAAGATGTCCTAACTTGAGAAAGATGCTCGAAATGATAGTAACTTTGAAGAAAGTTGATGTGGCAGTGGCGATCTCCTAGCTTGATGATGAGACTCTGAATGATAGCAAATTTGAGAAAAGTTGGTTTGGCAGAAGTTATGTCCTAACTTGAGTACGACGCTTTGAATGATAGCAACTTTGAGGAAAGTTAAGTTGTAGATGTGATGTTCTAGCTTGAGGAAAATGCTCTAAATGGTGGCAACTTTGAGAAAAGTTAGTTTGGCAGAGGCAATGTTCTAACTTAATGACAAGGCTCTGAATGGTAGAGACTTTGAGGAAAGTTGAGTTTGCAGAGACATTGTCCTAACTTGAGGATGAGGCTCTGAATGATAACAACTTTGAGGAATTTTGAGTTGCACAGGCAATGTCCTACTTTGAGGATGAGGCTCTGAATGATAGCAACTTTGAGAAAAGTTGATGTGGCAAAGGCAATATCCTAGCTTGAGGATGAGGTTCTGAATTATAGGAAATTTGAGAAAAGTTGGTTTCGCAGAGGCAATGTCCTAGCTTGAGGACGAGGCTATGAATGATAGCAACTTTGAGGAAATTTGAGTTGGCAAAGGCGATGTCCTAGCTTGAGGACGAAGCTCTAAATGATAGCAACTTGGAAGAAAGTTGAGTTAGCAGAGTCAATCCCTCTAGTTCTTAGCATTACGAGATGAACAATGTGGTTCCAAACTGATGAGATGTGTAACGACTACTTTTATTTATTTATTTTGTATACATATATATACGCAGATATACTTGACTACATGCATATTGTTTCAGGAGATTAAAGATAGAACAAAACTACTTTTTTTGCTTTACACTATTTTTTATAAAGTTCATTACATAACTAGAGCCACTTCCAAATACTGACTTATGGTGTAAACAACAGAATTACATTTTCATCCAAAACTAAGGGAAAATTGGTAGGAATGCATGAAGTTGTCAATTTAAAGTAACAAAATAGACAACTTTCTTCTCACTTCTTCTTACATTCTTTCCAACGTATACACAAAAGTGGCTTCCATTTTCCACCTTTACATGAAACAGATTTCCATAGCTATCATATTTCTAGTTGCAGTACTATATTAAACCATAATATTAATAGTAACTATTTGCATATCTGTGTCCATCTCTCTTGAATAGTATGCCCATATGCTGAGAACTGATGTCTAATGGAACTCTATACCATCACGAGTAATGGCCCAACTATCCTCTTTATACTCTATGTAATTGTGTCATTGTTACCTGAAAGTAGTAGAAGAAAAGTGGAATGGGTATAACAACTCAATGAGTAAAATATGGTATTGGTGTGTACTTGATGCATGCCATGATATTTTTGTTTTTTTAAATATTTACCTTCGTCTCTTTGGGCCCATATGAATAAAAAATCTATACACTTGAGCTCAGTTTAATTAAACATAAGTATGGCTACCAAACTCTTTTTCTTCGATGTGATCTCCTTGACACAATAAATTCATAGCTAGCCATGTGTAATATTTGTCTAGGAATGCTAGTCATTTGCACAATTGATCACCATCGAGGCATTCCAACACCAAATACTTCACACAAGAGTCAAACACTCATTTAATCATTGAACCACCCAATGATCCAACGAGTGTTCTCTTGCAACAACCCATATGATCCACGTTGGTGTACAATTTATGATTTAACGCCACATGCATATGAATTAATATTAGAATGTATCATGTCCATGCCATGCTCATTAACAATTCCAAAATATATTATTTATGTATGAGATGAACGATTGCATAGCAATTAACTTATTCACAGGATTTCATTCCACATCGCCTCATGCAAGAAATCACATAAACAATATAAATCTTAGCTACATAATTACTCATTGATCAAAGAATGAATAGATTCTCGAACTCATCCTGTCTAATTATACAAATCAATAATTTAAGAATCTAATTTCAATATCATATTCTTTAATAATTTTCTATCGGCACAGGTGCCTTCCAATTAAGTTTTTACATAATACCAGAGCAGCATGGATACCTTTAATTTACCATAACTATAAGAATACGAGTATGGGTGCCCAGATTTAGTACGTATATCACTTGAGAGCATTGGAATCTCCATTAATGGAGTTTTCTATGCTTCCCCATTTTATTCCAAATGTTACTCTTATAATTTAGTTTGCCATTGCAGATTCCTTATTTAAGAACTTAATTATCTTAAAATAATCTCATTTGATGAACTCAAGCATCACTATTACTACCACAGAACCCAAAAATTCTTACAATTTTAGTTTCACCGTTTATGTCGTACCACAAAGTTTTCAGATCAAGCCAAACAGAATTTGCGTCAGTCTATTCTAACACATTTTATGAGATCCACAACATCATCAACTTTTCAACTACACATTTCACTATTTTTTTTAATCAAAACCTACTAAAAATATAATTTTTATCCAAACCAAACTAGATAGAATAATACCCATGAGCAATAGATTTTGATTAGGAACATGCCAAAATCAACAAACAGAAATAAGATGCATAATCAAATCTCGCAAGCCTCTAATAGGAATTGCAATGGGTCAATACTACCCAATACCCAATGAGCCCAAATAATTTAGATAATTAAAAGAAACATGGGGCCAAGAAAAAATAAATCTATGAGCCCAATTCGGCATCATTTAAAAGGGGAGACCATAAAGGATTTTAAACGTTTGACCCTTCACGATTCAGTTAGCAAAGTAGGCCCAGGTGGCTAATGGACTTGTCGACCCAAATAAAAGGATGAAAGAGGTTCAATAAATCTATCAAGAAAAATGAAGGGCACAAAAAGCTAGCAAAAGTAAAAATAACATGCTAAAATTGCTAGTTACCAAATAGTCCTTGTACAGCTGAACGGGACGTTCCATGAGATTAAGGAGACATTTTTCCACAAAGGACACTGTAGGCTGCTAAATATGGTATATCTCTCCAAACCAGAAACCATTTCAAGAAAATCGTGGCTTCCAAAACCACTTTGAAAGAAAATAGCTGACAATTATTGTATGTAATTAGCTCAAATGTCGATAGCTGTCGAAGGTTGTGATACTCTCTACGGAGGTGGTCGGAGGCTTCTGCAAGAAACGTCAGCCCAACATTGAAGGCTACTTTTGGATTGACCACTCTTATAGTTGCAAACATATCTTCGAGCTTCATAAATTTAATTGTTGGGTGGCTCATAATTTCCATTTATTTTTCAATTTTCCCTCTGCTTGCATGAGTTAGCACCATTAGAAAATCACTTCCATTGATTAGTTGATTTTTCTTCCATTATTGTTGGGTGTGTGCCCATATAGTATAATTTTGTTAATATAAAAAATCATAATATTCTTACATTAAATAAAATTATTTTTATTTTATTGCATTTATTTATTATTGAGCGTATGAATTAAAGTGCCTATGATTACTTATGATAATATAAGTTGGGTACTTGCGTTAAGAAGTATAGTGTGACACAACTTATATTTTGATCATAAATAATTTGTTTATTACCAATGTATAAGAGTTGGCATCTAGTACCGGAAGGTTGTAGTATTATCTGATTTACTATTCAAGTTTGTGATTTATCGTTATCATAGAAATAACTAAAGGTGACACTAGTATCCTTGGAGTGTATTGAACATATTACGTGTCGAGTTTAATTCTATAGCATGACCATGTGGAGAATTAAATTCCACTTGATCGCAACGTTTTTCATCTAAATCCCTAGACAGAGTTATGTATATCTTTTCGTGACTTTAAAGGTTCTTTGATTCATCAATAAGTGAGATCAATTTTATTGATCAAATATCTCGATGAGTTCGAAACTTGAGAATGAGTGAAGTAGAGAACATAAATTCGTGTTGGGAACCGTCTTCCTACAAAAATGGGTGGAGTGACTGATTTAGTATTTTTTGCTGAACGGTTAAAATCTGAGCTCAGTGTTTAGCGATGGAGCGACATCTGTGATTTGTTCACAAGACCGTTGAAGAAAATGGTACTTAAGTTAGTGAGAATAATTAGAGGGGTCAAACAGTCATTTATGCTCGTACCTAATTATCGAATCTCAGATGGGGATAAAATACATATATAGCGCGTCAAAGGAAAATGTTAAAGATTATTGGCTTCACTCTTACATATTTCGAGAGTTCAGTCTTTTGCCTTTAGAGGAAAAGGCAAAGACTAATAATTAGATTGTGTAGTGTAGGATCGATTAGACATGATCTCATTATTGGAGCTTGGATAGTATATGTCCGAACAGGTCCATGTGGTAGCTCTATAAAGTATTTAAACTTAATTATGGTAATTGTAATAGTTTTGGACCTAATTATAATTACAATGAAGTTTTGTACTTGTAATTACTATAAGAGTTTTAAACTTAATTATAATTATAATTGAAGTTCTATAAACACACATGTAATTAAATGTAAACTAATTGGATTTGAACTTTAATTAAAAATTCTACTTGGATTTTAATTAAGACTCATATTTGATATTGTAATTATTATATATGGATTGGAACAACTTTATCTCTATAAATAGAGACTAGATGGACATAAAAATCCTACAACAACCATAATACATAATTTCATAGTGTTCAAACTTGGAGAGAGAGAAAGTTATAAAAATCACATTTTCTTATTGTCCAAAATTGGTTTCTTGCCAATCCACCGGTGTAGTCTTGACTCGGAAAATACCATCGAAGATTTAAAGGTTTGAAGGATCAAGTTCTTGCAATAAAAAGTTGGAAGGTCGTGATCCAAAAAGCTAGAAGTTCATGATTCAGAATTAGTTTAAGAATTAATCATTGAATTTATGTAAAAATTCGAATCTTTTATTCTTGATATAACATACACATGAAGATCTAGATGATCTTATTTATTAAATTAAAGAATTTTTTAATTTCTAAATGATTTTACTTTCGCATTCCAGCTGCCGATATTAGAGTGATCTAGATCGTTTACATGTTTATTATTTCTAATCTTGATAGCATGTTCTAATCGAGCGATATCTAGGAATATTTTATTATGTGATGATTGAATGATTTTAAAATGTGATCCAATTATTTATGGCCATTTCTTGATGTAATTCGTTATTTTATTTCGAGTATGTAACAAAATAGGAGGATTACAACTCCATCATCTTGATTGAATTTTCTTTTTAATTAGATTCAAAATTATGAGGCTATGGGATATAGGAATTTTATAATCTTGTTATTGTTGAATCTTGAAAATTTATTGAAGATTGAAGACCGAGAAGACATAAAGAAGAAGATCAAGAAATTATAGAAACAAAATTATGAAAAATTTGCATCTGTTGCGGTAAACAATCAATTATGTTTGCATGCAGACAGATTTTGGTCTGCATGCAGACCCGATATGCATGTTTCATTAATTTGGGTTCACTTTTGGCCCGAATTTATTTTCACGAATCGGATCTCGATAAGTTGGGTTTGAAATTAATTAATTTTTACATATACGATGGCGAAGTTATATTTGTTGTTTGGATTGCTATTGCGGGATCTTTCGGAGATTTTTGAGTTCAAGCTTTAGATAAAATATTTGGTTTGAGTCCAATTAGTTTTTATTTTAATTCTTGAGTCATTTAAGGGCCACGAATAATTGTTAATTTATTGTTCATGAATGCTTTAAATTATTATTTGAAATATTATGGTTCTAGATATCATGACATATAGATTAGTTGTGAAGTCGCTTGTGAACTATTAATATGATGCATATCATTAAATACCGATTTTTCTTAATTAATTTAATTTAGATTAAAATTTTCTAGATGGAAAAATCGTAATAATTGAATGGTATGCTATTATGATTAATGTGAACTGTTGATAACTATTCAAAATTAAAATCCATTACTTTAAAAATATTGTGTGGGAGATGATGTTTATTTAAAAAAAGAAACACACGGTCTCCTTTGGTCATTCCATAAGCAAAGTAACATGTTTTCCTTGTACCGGTATTGCAACGGACTTCCTATATGACGGTTACGTTGTTCGAGTTGCTTGATTGTATTTCTTTATGATAAGATCATATAGATAGCATATAATTTGTGATCATCCTATAGATTTCAAAATTATTTTCAAGTATTTAGAAATTGAGACAAATGTTGTCACTCAAATCGGAATTATCTAAGAACCTCTTATAGAGGCTCTTATTTATAATTTTGGTGACCAAATAAAACGACACTAGGTTTAATATCGACATTTGTTATCAGATATAATTTGTCTAGTGAGAGGGTCTCACTTTGATCAGTTCACTACCTTTCCTATAGAGAGGCGTGTTGTATCATAAAAATCGAGTTATCATTGCATTATTGTAGTTAGATGGATCTACGTATGCATTCATACATCATATACTAAATTATTATTTGCTGCTCAATTTTAATATGCAATAAATGGTTATTTTTTAGTAAAATGTCTCTCAGCGCATTTTTTGTTATTCTAAACAAAACCAACTTGTCGGGAATAATTATGTAGATTGGAAACATAATTTGATGTTTGTGCTTATTGTCAAAAAATTTGATTTTGTGCTCGATGACGAATATCCTGAAGAACCTACTGAGACAATAAGTAAAGCAAAGAAGGCTACGTATGATAAGTGGATCGCAGCTGACAAGATGGCTCGTTGTTACATTTTGGTATCAATGTCAAACTTGTGACAGAAAAAGTTTGAAAGTCAGAAAACTTCTTGTGACATACTTGAAAGCCTGAATCTGAAGGGCATGTTTGGACATCAAAGTAGAAGGCCTCAATTTGAGGTTGTTCGTACCTTGCAGAATATCCACATGAAACCTTGAACGCCTATGAAGGATCATATGTTGACTATGATTGCACACTTCAATGTGATGAAGAATCTGGGGGTAACTATTGATCAATAAACACAAGTTGATATGGTATTCAATTCTTTATTTGATATATTTTCACAGTTTACTGTTGACTGTCACTTGCACAAGATGGATGACTATCAATTGCACAAGATAGATATGCCATTGACTGAGTTGATGAATGAGTTGCAAAATGTGAGAAGTGGTCTTAGGAGTAAGGGTGGCCATACTCATGCGGCAATACTAACTCCTCTAGTTCTAAGCCAAAAGGCGAAGTTGGAAAGAAGAGGAAGAGATCTAACAAGAAACCACGTAGCAGAAAAAAGCCTAAATCAAATGAAATGTCGAAAGGCAAATGTTTCCTATGGTCACAAAGGACACTGGAAGAAAGACTGCTCTAATGCACTAGCTAAAAAAACAGGGTGTTGGTGAGTTTTTCATTGCTGAGTCATGTTTGGTGGTTGACAAATTTTTGGGTTGTAGACTGTGTAGTCATTAATCATAAATGCATGTCTATATAGGTGCTTATGAAGGCCACTTTTAAATTACAGTTGACATATGGGCTATAGTTTTAGCAAGACCATTAGGAGTAGTTTACTTTTATTTCAGTAGTGGTAGGCATTTAATTCTTAGATACCATTATTATGTCCTGCGAATGAAGCAGAATTTGATTTCTATTTCTTGTTTAATAGGACAAAGTTATTCTGTAAATTCTACGCATAATACATTTTATATTTTAAAGAATAAAGCTCATATTTGTGCTAGATATTTTAAATTGTGCCACAAATGAAATAAATGTTACTTCTGCAAGTCATAAAAAATTGTCTTACCATACCAGTGATACATATCTATGGTATCTTAGACTTGGACATATTAACCTTAATATGATACTAAGATTGGCGAAAGATGGTCCACTTGATACACTTAAGATCGAACAATTGCCAGTTTGTAATTCTTGTTTGGAAGGTAAAATGACCAAGCGATCCTTTCTAGCAAAAGGACATAGAGCGAAAGAAGTATTAGAATTAGTTAATTGTGATGTGTATGGACCCATGAATATACCCGCGAGAGGAGCTATGAGTATTTTATCACTTTTATATATGATTACTCTAGATATGGATACATCTATCTAATGGCTCGAAAGTCAGATACTTTTGAAAAATTCAAAGAGTATTGGACTAAGGTCAAGAAACATTTGTGTAAGAGTATTAAGACACTTCGATCAGGTTGAGGTGGTGAATATCTCTCAGGAGAATTCAGGGATTACTTGACAAAAAATGGTATTGTTTCTCAATTGAGTGCACCACGTACACCCCAACAGAATGGATTTCAGAAAGAAGAAATAGAACATTGTTAGACATGGTTAGGTCAATGATGAGTTTAGCAACTCTACCATCTCATTTTGGGGATATGCATTGGAAATAGCAGCATATGTTCTAACTTATTTCCTTCTAAGTCTGTTCTCAAGACTACCATAGAATTGAAGAATGGCCGCAAGTCCAGCTTATGTCACGTTAGAATTTGGGGATGTCCAGCTCATGTGTTGAAAGGGAAGGCAGAAAAGTTGGAGTCTAGATCAAAGATATGCCTGTTTGTAGGATACCATAAAGGTACCAGTGGATATTATTTTTAGAATCCTCTAGATAGGAAGATCTTTGTTAGCACAAATGCAACCTTCTTGGAGGATAAGTATATTAATGAACGTCAGTCTAAGAGTAAGGTTGTGTTGGAAGAAATGAGTAGGAGCAATTCATTTCATTGATTCCTGAAACGCGACCTCGTGACAGACAACGTTTGGTGTCAGAAACACCTAAACAATATGATTGGAGTGGGAGAGATGAGTCATCATCTAATCCCATGGATCAAGTAAACGTTGAATGTATTGAGAAGGTAATGACATCACCTAATGGTGGTACCAATATTGATTCAATTGTTTCAATTCCAAACGATGTCAAAGTTCAGGATCTACCACTCCTTAGACAAAGTTAGAGGGTCATCAGACCACCTTTGAGATACTTGTTAGTTGGAGAGTCAAATAAGGCGATCTCCACATAACAAATTGATGATCCAACTTTATTTAAGGAGGCTATGAATGATGCGGATGTAGAATTTATGACAACAAGCTATGAATATTGAAATGGAATGTACGCATTCCAATCAGGTCTGGAAATTTGTAGATGCACTAGAAGGGATAATACCCATCGGGTATAAGCGGGTATATAAGATAAAGAGATGAGCATACGGGAAAGTGAAAACTTTCAAAGCAAGGCTAATGGCAAAAGGTTTTACTCAACGAGAAGGGTCGATTATGAGGAGACCTCCTCACCTGAGGCTATGTTTAAGTCTATCCGAATTCTCTTATTCATTGTAGCTCATTTTGGTTATAAGGTGTGGTAAATGGATGTCAAGATAGAATTTTTGAATGGCCATCTTGAGGAATGTATCACTATGACACAACTAGATGGATTCATAGAACGTGGTATTGAAAATAAAGTGTCCAATCTTTAGTGGTCCATTTATGGGTTGAAGAAGGCATCAAGATCTAGAAACAAAAGATTCGACGAAGTGATTAAGACATAGGCTTTGATCAGAACTTTGACGAACCCTGTGTCTATAAGAAGATACATGACAAAATTATAATTTTCCTAGTACTTTATGTAAATAACATTCTACTCCTTGGAAACAATGTGGAATCATTATCACCTACAAAAGCGTGGTTGGCTCAATAGTTTTATATGAAGGACTTAGGTGAAGCTAGTTATGTTCTAGGCATTCAGATCTTAAGAGATCGAAAGAACAGACAGATAGCTTTATCTCAAGCTTCATATATTGACAAAAATACTTGTTAGATTTTCCATGCAAGATTCCAAGAAGGGGCAATCTTTCCTTTAGACATGAAATCCAACTCTCTAAGGAGCGGTCCCCTAAGGCTCTTGAAGAAGTGGAGCTCATGAGTAGGATACATCATGCATCGGTAGTTGGTAGTCTCATTTATGCTATGTTGTGGATTAGACCTCACATTTGTTATGTTGTTGGTATAGTGAGACGATATCAATCTAATCCTGGACCAGAACATTGGGTGGTTGTAAAACATATCCGTAAGTACCTTCAGAGGACATGGAATTATATGCTAGTTTACTCATCACCAGATCTTGTTCCAGTGGTTTATACAAATTTGGATTTTCAAGCTGATAAGGACTCTCGCAGGTCTACATCAGGATCACTATTTACACTTGGTGGTGAGACCATTATTTGGAGAAATATTAAACAATCATGTATTTCTGATTCCACCATGGAAGTTGAATATGTGGCAACTTGTGAAGCCACTAAATAAGCGATGTGGCTCAAAAAATTCTTAACGGACATCGAGGTGGTGCATGTACCTGCATAGCCCTTAATACTGTACTTTGATAATAATGGGGCGGTGGCAAATGCTAAAGAATCAAAGAGTCATCATAGGGGTAAACATATCGAACGAAAATATCATCTCTTGAAAGAGATAGTTAGTAGAGGAGATATATTTGTCGATAAAACTGCTACTGGATAACCTCACGGATCCATTTACCAAAACCCTGTAGGCTAAGGTTTTCGATGGACATCTATAAGGCATGGGATTAAAAGGCATGACACATATACTCTAGGACAAGTGGAATATTTGTTGGATTGTGTGCACATATAATATAGTGTTGCTGATATAAAAAATAATAATATTCTTATATTAAATAAATTATTTTTATTTCATTACATGTATTTATTATTGAGCATGCGAATTAAAGTACCTATGATTACTTGTGATAATATAAGTTGGGTACTTGAGTTGAGAAGTACAGTGTAACAACTTATATTTTGATCATAAACAATTTGTTATAAGGGTTGACACCTTGTATCGAAAGGTTGTAGTGTTATCTGATTCACTATTCAGGTTTGTTCCTTATCATAAAAATACTTAATGACACTAATACACTTGGAGTGTATTGAATAGACCACATGTCGAGTTTAATTCTATAACATGACTGTGCGGAGAATTAAATTCAACTTGACCACTGTATATTTCAACTAAATCCCTTGATAAAGTTACGTATACTTTCGTGATTTTAATGACTCTTTGATTCATGAATGGATGAGATCAATTTGATTGGCCAAATATCTCGATGAGTTGGAAACATGAAAAATTAATAAAGTAGAGAACATAAATTCGTGTCGAGAACCATCGCCCTAAAAAAGGGTAAAGTGACTGCTTAAATATTTACAGTTAAAATCTGAGTTTAGTGTTTAGTGACGGCTAAATTTTGACATATGTTATTTGTTCATAGGACCGTTGAAGAAAATGGTATTTAAGTTAATGAGAATAATTAGAGGGGCAAAACGGTCATTTATGCTCGTACCCCAATTGTCGAATCCTGGACGGGGATAAAATACATATACAATAGGTTAGAGAAAAATATTACAAATTTATTGGCTTCTGTAATTTTACATATTTTGAGAGTTCAGTCTTTTGCGTTTAGTGGAAAAAGTGAAGACTAATAATTAGATTGTGCGTCTAGGGTCGACAAGACATGATCTATTATTGGAGCTTGGATAATATATGTCCGATTAGGTCCCTGTGGTAGCTCTAAAAAGTATTTGAACTTAATTATGATAATTATAATAGTTTTGGACTTAATTGTAATTTCAATGAAGTTTTGTACTTGTAATTACTATAAGAGTTGTAAACTTAATTATAATTTTAATTGAAGTTTTAGAACTATACGTGTAATTAAATGTAAACTAGTTGAATTTGGGCTTTAATTACAACTCCTACTTGGATTTTAATTAAGACTCTTATTTGATATTGGAATTATTATTCTATATGGATTGGAACATCTTTATCTCTGTAAATAGAGACTAGATAGACATAAAAATCATACAACAATCATAATTTATAATTCCATAGTGTTCAAGAGAGAGAGAGAGAGAATGTGAGAAAAAAACATATTTTCTTATTGTCCAAAATTAGTTTTTTGATTTAGCTAAAAAAAAAAGGCGCCCACCTACTGGTGTAGTCTTGACTTTGAATAATACCATAGAAAGTTTGCATATTTGAAGCATCAAGTTCTTGCAAATAAAAACTGAAAAATCTTGATCCAAAAAGCTAGAAATTTGTGATTCAGAATTAATTTAAAAATTAATTATCGAATTTAGGTAAAATTTTGAATATTTTTCTTGATATAACATACACGTGAATATCTAAACAATCTTGTTTGTTGAATTAAAGAATTTTTTAATTTTTGGATAATTCTGCTTCCGCATTCCAACATTTATACCCGTAGAAGATATTGGGATTGGGTCCACCTCCATTTCTCTTCATTTGTTAATTGCTAAATTTTTAATGCTTATCATAAAAGAAATGATGGATTTTCCATTATGCCAGAAAGTGCTAGAAAAATTTCTTTAAATTTTTGACCTATTTTTCTTTTCCAAGGAAAAATCATATTCACTTATTTGCTCCAAACTTTTTCTTTTTTCGCTATGTCTAATTTCTTCAATTTTTGGTTGAGAGCACTGCCTAGAAAATCACTCTTTTTCGGTGACTTCTTGGTATGTGTAGAATATGGTTAACTTACCGTTTTCCACAAACGATGTCAATCTGTTAATCTCAAAAAATGCTCCAACAGAATCCTTTCCATATAGACATTACCTGCACATTGGAACATTATGTTAGGAGGCAAAGGCCACCAGTCGAGAAAATGTCTGCCGATTGTTTATACTCCAACGGTCAGGTCAACGACCAGATGAGAGAAAAAAGAAAGTGCAAGAGAGAGAGAGGATTTGGATAAGATTGGAAATCATACCTTATTTTGAATGAAACTCTTGTATGTATGTATATATATATATATAAGAAAATGTAAATGGTCCAGAGTCAATGACGTGCTCAAGTCCAAGCTCGGTATGATGTTGCTTGATTAAATAGGCTAATACAATCCCAAGATGCTATTATTTAATTAAATATGTTCAATCAATTGAATAGTCGATGCCACGTTGACATATATGGAACCCCATCTATATGAGCATGTCACGTAATTTATGGATATAACATACTTAATGGTGACCTATAAACTGAAGCCTAGGTCCTATAAAATTTCTACAATGACTAGGGAGGACTTGTGGTATTTGTGGAAAATTATGAAAGGTGAAAAACCAAATTTAATTCATTAGATACTCATTAGAATGGCTGCATCACTATCTACTTCAATCAATAGTCGGCTTCGGTGTAGGAGAGTTATTTCCACAATTTTAAGACACGTACCTCTTAACCCTAACTCTGATTTAAATGAGCAAACATTAGAGCATATGGGATATAAGTTGATTGACTTGAAGTGGGAAAAGTAGAAGAATTTGTGATAAGAAGGAATGCCTATTCCAAGAAAGTCTTCTAACCGAAGCCACTTCCAAATATTGACTTATAGTTTAAACAACTAAATTACATTTTCATCGAAAACTAAGGGAAATGGGTAGCAGTGCATAAAGTTGTCCATTCAAAAGTAACAAAATAGACAACTTTCTCCTAATCTCTTCTTACATTCTTTTCTAACATATATGAAGTGGCTTCCATTTCCTCGCTTTATGTGAAATGGATTTTCATAGCTATCGTATTGTTAGTTGCAGTACTATATCGAACAAAATACATTAACAATAACTATTTGCATATATATGTCCACCTCTTTCGGATAGTATGCACATATGTCGAGAACTGATGTCCAATGGAACTCTTTACCATTGCGAGTAATGGCCCAACTATCCTCTTTATACTCTATGTAATTACACGTTATTGTTCCCTAAAAGTAGTAGGCAAAGTATAACAACTCAATGAGTAAAATATGGTGTTGGTGTGCACTTGATACATGCCATGCTATGTTTGTTTCTTTAAATATTCACCTTGGTCTCTTTGGGCCCTTGTGAATAAAACATTTAAATATACAAGCTAGCTTTAGTTAAACATAAGTATGGCTACAAAACTCTTTCTCAAAGATGTGCCTTTTTTAAGACAAGAAACTCATAACTAGCCATATGATATTTTTCTAGGAATGCTGATCATTTACACAATTGATTACTATCTAGGCATCCCAACATAAATACATCACACAAGGGTAGAGCACTCATTTAATCATTAAACCACCCGATGATCCAACGAGTGTCCTCTTGCAACAGCCTATGTGACCCATGTTGGTGTACAATTTATGATTTGTACACCACATGCATACTCAATATTGGAATGTATCATGTCCATTCCATGCTCATAAAAAATTCCAAAATATATTATTTATGTATGAGATGAACGACTGCATATCTATGAACTTATTCACAAAATTTTGTTCTACATGGCCTCATGCAAGAAATCACATAAACAATATAAATTTTAGTAGCATATTTTACTCAATTATTAGAGGAGGAATGGATTCTCAAACCGGTCCTGTCTAATTATACAAATCAGTAATTTTTAGAATCTGAATTTAATATACTGTTTATAAATAATTTTCTGTTGCCATGGGTGTCTTCCAATTCAGCTTTTACTTAATACCAGAAGGGCATGTGTACCTCTAATATACTATAACTATAGGAATACGAGTATAGGTGCCTTGGTTTAGCACATGTACCACATGAGAGCATCAGAATCTCCATTGATGGAGTTTTCTATGCTTCCTCATTTTATTGTAAACGTTTATCTTATAATTTAGTTTGCCATTTCAGATTCCTTAATTAAGAACTTAATTATCTTATAAATATCTTCTTTAATGAAATTAATTTCTGGAAATAAAGAAGAATGTAGTTCATTACCTTAATCACTTAATTTCTTCCTTGAGTGTTCTTAAGCTGGTTTGAGGGAAGTTCAACACCAGGATAAGATCGCGTGTGCTACAAAATATGATGGTTTTCTTCAATTTTAATATGAAGCCTTACGTACTAAGTTTCTTACCCAAGCAAACACCTTACTCATTAACCCAATCTTAGAATCCCATACCACTTTTCTTCCTGCCATGTGTCTTGGATGACTAATGAAAGTTTAATACATATCAGTTAGAATCTTTAGAGATAAATATGTGATGATATCATTCTCTTAGTCATTCAATTTATCCTCTATTTTATTAAGCCCCTACAGTTTATAGTTTTTAAATTAAACCCCCTCCCATTTTTCTTCAAATAATTGAACTTTCTTTAACCTTTTAAATCTTGAACTCACACGGGGTTTAAAATCAATAATATATCAATCAATCGAACTAGTAATTAAATTAATTGTAATAACGCGAAATTTACGAAAATGTTACAAGACATATCATTGGATTACGTGCCATGATTTGAAGGCTGTTGCACGTTTCCAAGAAAACTAGCTGAACCGTAGCGTGCTTCCAAGAAACACATTGCATTGGTTATTACGGTTAATCATGGCGTGTGGCTGTTGAAGTTCGAGGGGATGCGTCCCATAAGAGCGTGTGTTATACGATTGTATCTTGACCGCTGAGTGCGTTTGGCACCTAATCTTGACGACAAGTATCAATCAGTAAATGTACGACTCAAATGGGACAAGACTATATCCAACGAATGAGGGTTCACAGAGTTCGCCTATACAAGATTGTCATCTCATTGTTTAGAACTTTTACTTTTGGCAAAAAGAAAAACTCGCAATCACAAAGTATTATGCAGACACAAGGTTTTCGGTGAAGTTCATACATTCTGGCCACACTCTCAAGTTTCGAGCGACTTAACATTCTAGCACTGTTCGTTGTTTAGGTAAATACTTGGATCATTTTCTCACTTCATCTTTTTGCTTTATTTTTGAAAATGTCTTTTGAGAGAGAAGACGAGGCGATGTGGGTGAGTTTGTAGTATCTTCGGCTAAGCTAAGTGAGCCTACTGTTCTGGCCTTGGACGAGGTGTCGAAGGCTATACTAGGAGGAGAATATTCAGAAGAGGCTGGATAGTCTTGTAGACACTTCAGTTCACTAGGAGTTTCTAATTATCCTTCCGAGATAAGACCCGTGGATCCCAGATAGTATAGTTGATAGTTCTAAACCCTGATGGGCGAGACTATTACCCGAGGCCCGGGTGTGGGACAGTAAGTAAGGGCACTTTAAAGCTAGTTTTAGGTTGTCTATCCACCCTTTCTTTCGCTTTGTTCTGAGGTCTTATAGCTTAGCTCTTACCCAATTGAACCTGAATTCCTATAACTAAATGTTGGGGTCGTGGATGCTGTGGTGGGAAGCCTCGTACGGGATGGTGATACCCTTATACGTCTTCCAAACTCTCTACATACCCAATGTAACTGTGAGGGGTAATAAAACGATGGAGTGGTATTATTTGATGTCATGAGGGCTCGTACTCCATTTGTCATCAATCTGCTGACCTCCATTAAGGACTGGAAAAGCTCAAGGTACTGGATTTCTAGAAGGCGGGACACAATAGAGGGAAGATTCATTTCGTCAACAACAGTTTAATAGCCAACAATGCTCTTATTAGAAACTCTAATACTGGGTATTTTTGCAGACGATGTTTTTTAAGAAAAGGGCAATGAAGCCATGTTTTGCCACAATACAACGGCTTATGGCTGAAGCCCGCCCGTTGAAGACCTCTTTAGTTACGTATAAAAAACAAATGGAGGATCTGGTGAACGCCATCAAGAAGCTCCATCCCTTAGACGAAGTGGGAGAAAATGAAGAGCCTTTGATAAAGAAGGAAAAAAGTCTCTAGAGTCTCCGCTTCGGGACCTACTGTGGTGAGGTCGTTTCCCCACTCGTATAACGTCCCAACTAAGATAGTAATAAAGAAGAATCTATTCCATTCATCAGTGAAAACAACCTTTCATTTTTCTACACCCAAACCTGCATTTACTAAAGCTCCGAAGGAGGTCGCTTCAACTATTGAGTTGAAGCTCAAGAGGCAAAGGGCCTCTGACAAGGCTGAAGACTTCTTAGGGATAAACCCAAATGAGATGGTAAGGGAGGTGGTTGAGGCACTTCCACTAGAGGCCGCCTCGATCGCAGTTGTTCACAACAAGTGCTGGACCGAGGCTTGGAGAGATCATACATCCTTCTACGATGTGAGGATTTGGTGGCGGCCAACAATGATTGTATTGCTCTGGCCTTAAGTACTAGCTTTTAGCTCAAAGGCCTAGTGAACATTGACCAGCACAGAGGCTGGAGACTGGCTTGCGCTAGGTGACACGATTGTAGCTAAGGGCTAACGTAAAGGAGGCAGAGGGGAGGAGGGATGAGGCCGAAAGCAAATTGGAAAAGGCCAAAGCCATGGCGAAGCAACTAAAAGGTGAGTTTCATGAAACTGAGTGTTAAGTGGTTGTATTGACGAGGCCAGTCGATCATGACAATGAGCACCATCGTATAGCAGTTGAGGCTTTGGAAGCCTCGAATAAAGAGAAGAAGGAAGTAAGGCAGCTAACTGAAGCCCAAGCAGAGGAGAGAGTCCTTGAAGGCCGAAGTAAAGACTGTGGGTGAAGCAGCGGTTCAGAATTATATTGACAACTTTAAGAAGACCGAGCTTTACGACACCTTTGCTAATTATTGGGCCTCTTGGTATGCTCAGTTGATGTTTGGTCGCCTAAGGAAGGTCTATCCAAACTTGGATATATTGGCTCTAGAAGAGGACTCTGGGGACCCACTGGGGGCCTACTATATCTTCAGGTTACGACGAGGTTAAAGAAGAGGCTCCTAATGACAAGGATGAAGTTTGTGAGTGGGTCATTGTGCCAGTAGATATTTGTAATGATTTCGGCCCTCGATGTAAATTTTTTCAATGAATGCAAATCTTTTTATTATCCAAGTGTTAATACCTCTTCCAATTGACAATTATCTTATAAGCTTTTCACATTTACTTATTGTACAACTGATGATCTAGTTTGAGTACCTTGGTAGTAACTTATACAAATAATAATAAATGAAAAAGTATCTACGCCTCAGCGAACAATTATCGATCACCTCGATTTATAATAAGAACCTCATCTAAACGACCTGTCACCTCCAAGTAACTTGTTATTGCCTTAGGTAATGTTTAATCCATATCAATGGCTTCCTCCATGGCGGATGGTTCATCTATGTAAGGTATCACCTTCAATGGTACACTAAGATGACCCCTGCAGGGGTATCGGGCACCTCGCGTGTCGAAGTGGACATCCTTGATAGAAGTGACCCCATGGGAGGTATCATGCATCTCGTTAAGGGCTTATCCCATGGTAGATAATTTATCCATCTTCCATGGTACACTGAGGTGACCCCTATGGGGTGTCGCGCACCTCGCCTATCGAAGTAGATATCTTTAATACAGGTGACCACGTGGAAGATATCACGCACATTGTCAAGGGTTTTCCCATGGTGGATGGTTCATCCATAGAGGGAAAATGGAACGAAGTGGGTACTTGTACAATAATTCATTTCATTAATAAATATTAACATAAACATTTCATTCAAAGCAACAAAGTGCTGGAAGTATTTCCTCAAATGTTCATTATTCTAAGGATGAGATAGCAGCTTCCCTTCCATGCTTTCAATTTTATAAGTGACATCGTGGTTTTTCCTTGATACGGTATGAACCGTCCCAATTGGGTCCCAATGTACCTGTATCTAGCTACTTTGAAGACGGAAAAACTCTCCTAAGCACTAGGTTGCCTAGGCAAAATGCCCTATTCTTTACTTTGGCATTCTAGTAATGAATCATCTTACATTGGTACATAGCAGGCTTTATCTAAGAGGCATCCCTCCTTTCTTCAAGGAATTCAAGCTCACACCTTCTCAGTTCGTCGTTTGTTATTTCTTTGAAATGAATACGATGAGGTGAGGGTATTCCTATATCCTTCAAAGTCTTGGCTTCAGCACCATAAGTCATGGAATATGGGGTTTATCCTGTTGCAATTCGGCTGGTAGTTCGTATAGCCAAAAGAACTTCAGGAACCTCATCAACCCATGCTCTTTTCGAAGTATCAAGTTTCATTTTCATGTCATATTTGATGGTTTTGTTGATAGCTTCGACTTGACCGTTGGCTTGGGGGTGATGAGGTATTAAGAAATGAGTTTTGATCCCCAGCTCGTTACATAAATCCAAATTTTTCTTATTGTTGAAATGTTTGCCATTGTTAGATACAATTGAATAGGGAATATTGAACCTGCATATTATGTTCTTCCAAAGAAACTTAGTAGTGTTTTCCTTTGTTATCTTAGCCAAAGGTTCTGCTTTGACCCATTTTGGGATGTCGATTGCAACAATGGCAAAGCTGGTACTTCATCTCCCCCTTTAGCAAGGACCTATGAAATCAACTCTTTATTTGGCAAGTGGCCAAGGGCTGGATACCACTGTAAGCTTTTGGGATTGTTGTCTGTACACATTCAAGAAGTATTGAAAATTGTCACATTTTCGTATGAACCGGAGCGCATCTATTTTCAAGGTGGGCCAGTAATACCCCTACCTAAGTACTTTGTGTACTGACACAGGCCCTCCAAAATGGTTGCCACACACCCCCTTATGAATCTCCTTAGGAAGTAATTGGCCTATTTTCCTCTAGTGCATCGAAGAAGTGGAGATGAAAAACCTATGTTGTATAAGACATCGTCTTGCATAAGAAAATGAACAACTCTTCGATTTTATTATCATGTATGGCATGAACCTTGAGAAAGGCAATAATGAGTTGCATCCATAATGGGATGCCTTCATCCCACATCACTTCTTCTCCCTTCGCGATTAACGATCTAGCGAGATTCTCAATAGGGACCACTTGAGAAGTTCGAAATCTTTGCTGCTAGCTAATTTTGACAAAGCATTAGTGTGAGTTTTCTCCTAACGCAAAATTTTACCAGTTCGAACTTTTCAAAGTTGGGAGAAGATCTATGACTAATTTAAGGTATGGAGCCGTACCATTGTCCCAAATAGTAAAATTGCCACTGACATGATTTAATACCAGTTGGGAGTCACTCTGATGAGCAACCTTTTCACCTGCATTTCTTTAGCCAACCATAGGCTAACCAAGAGTGCCTCATATTCAACAACATTGTTGGAGGCTTTAAATCCAAACCATACAACACAGTTGAGCTTATGTCCCTCAAAAACTTTCTAGGACTACTCCTTTCTTATAGTCGATTTCTCTTAATGAGCCATCAATAAAAAGGTTCCAGGTGGGGGGCTCTATCGGTTCCATAACCACCTCTACCTTGAGGACTTTTCCAAATTAAGCCACAAAATCTACAAGCACTTGACCCTTGTTGGCATCCCTAAGTTTGTACACTAAATCAAACTCACTGAGCTCGACGACCCATTTCAATAATCTTCTCAAGGCATCAGGTTTCTAAAATACTTGCTCAAGTGTGAAATTTGTTAACACGTGAATACAATGAGCCTAGAAGTTTGGCCACAATTTCCTTGATGCAATGATTAGGGAGAGGGCGAGCTCCTTCATGTCTAGATAGTGACCCTTTACTAGCAAAAGGGCTTTGTTTATGTAATAAACAAATAACTACTGCGCATCCTCTTTTTTTTATAGCCTCGTGGGAAACAACAAGCTAAAGCAGTATAGGTTCATCTGGCTTGGATTTAGATAGGAATATTGCTTGTCCCAGGTGCTTCTTTAATGCTTGAAATGCCTCTTCGCACTCCGATGTCCACTAGAACTTCTTCTCTCCTTTAAGAACTTGAAGAAATGGAGGCATTTGTCAGTAGATTTTGAGATGAAGCGATTAAGTGCTGCTACTCTTCCAAGTAAAGTTTTGTACCTCTTTAGGTTTCTGAAGTGATCTAATCTTAACTAAGGCTTTGATTTTTTCTGGATTTGCCTGACTCCTATTTGATTAACTATCTAGCCTAAGAATTTATTGGAGGTCACATTAAACACACACTTGAGTAGATTCAACCTCATCCTAAACTGTCTCAAAATTGGGAAGGTGGCCTCTAAATTCTTTACATGGTCCATCGTTTGGAGGCTTGTCACCAATATATCATCTACGTAGATTTCTATGGTTTTACTAATGAAGTCGATGAAAATCGTATGTACCAACCTTTGGTAGGTGGTCCTAGCATCCTTCTAGCAATACAAGCTTTTATCTATGATAAAAGAGGTATCTTCCTCGCTTGCTGGGAACATGGGGATTTGGTTATAGCCTTAATAGAAGTTCATGAAACTGAGCGCTTCATACATTGTTGTGGAATCTACCACTAGTCTATCCTTGGGAATGGGAAGCTATCCTTCAGACAAGTTTGTTTAAGTTAGAGAAGTCAATACATACTCTCTACTTTCCATTATGTTTCTTTATAGATACGGGGTTTGAGATGCACTTTGGATAAGTGGCCTCTCTAATGAAGCCATTATTAATCAACTTATTCACTTCCTTCTTGAGCGCCACATACCTCTTTGGGGTTAAGGGATCTCCTCATTTTTCTGTCCAGGGTTAATTTTCAAATGATGACAACTAACATTTGGGTCTATGCTCACATGTTTTTGTGCTTCCATGCATAGATGTCCATGCTTCTTTGTATGAAGCTTTTAAGTTCTTTCCTCACTATGTGTTGTTGATCATTCCCCACTCACAGGGCTTTAGTAGGGTCTTAAGGATTTACAAGAAAACTTTCAAGTTCCTCCATTCGAGCCATTTGTGACTTAGATTAAATAATACAATGATCCAATTCGTCATGAAGGTCTCATTCTCCTCCTTGTTCAAGGGTAGACCTTTCTTCAGAGGCATCAAGAATGTTCATGTTTGTAATTACCACATTTATTCTAAGGAGCTTTATCTTTCTTAGGGAGTTGAGGTAGAACCCCCTTCTGGTTGCCTCGAACCGTGGTGATACCTTGCTTAGTAGGATCCCCATAAATTTTTAAGAAGAGTTTGCCTAACACCCTTTGATAAGTAGATTGGTGGTCCATCACAAGAATTCCATTAAGTGGTAAGCTACAAAAGAGTGTATTCCCATTTCGACAGCTAGAGTAATTATTCTCCTTGGGATGATGCTATCGCCTATGATTCTATACACATGTGCAATCAAAAGAGTGAGCTTGTGATCCACCAAAATCTTATCATAGGAGGAGCCAAACAATATGTTTACTAAACTTCCATTATCTACAACCATGTATTTCTATCCATTGCCCTCACCAGTAAAGCTTAACAGTGGGGATAATGCAGACCTGTCGCGTCCTCTTGGGTAAACGTGATAGGCTCTATCGGCCTCACTTTCTAGGAGGGGTTAACTATGTAACTTTCCATAGGTGGATCCTTAGCCTCTCTAGCATAGTTTCTTTATTTGATCCAGGAATCACTTTCTATATGGGGTCTTCCAATAATCGTGCTGATATCCCAAATAGATACGTTTTTCACTGTGGTAGCTAGGTCTCTCTTTTGCTTCTTCCCACCTTTGGGCCTCTCTCTATCCTCATCTCTATCTTGACTAGGTGAATGTTTCCTCATGAGACCTTTGTATCGCCTCTTCTGGGAGAAACCAGCCTTGGCAGGTTATCTTGGGAAAGTTCTTCCTTCCTCGTACCATGATGATTACTTCTTTCTACGAATCAAAGAGTGTCTCTACATTCACTTATATCATGGTCGTAGAATCAATAGAATGTACAGTAGGGTCGTACCTCATTAATTAGCCTATTTTTATGCCCTCTACTCCTCATCTACTCTTAAAGTTGAAGGGTCTACTTGATGTTCAAGCTTGACATTACTACTGAGCCTAAAGTTTACATAAGCAAGCGTTGGCACTGTATTTATTATTGTTATAGCTAAGGCTTGTCCCGAAGTGGGAGCCACGACATATCTAGCCTAAGTCCACTGTGGCTTTCCAAATGCAAAGTGGGGTCTCTTTCCATTTGCCTCTAGGGTGGTAGGAATTTCTGTACTGCCTTATTTAAAGGATCGATCGTTCTTTATTGACGATCTCTACCATCATCATCTCCACCAGGTCATTAATAACTTGAAAGGGCCTCTTTATCAGTAACCTGCTCATAATAGGTTATCTCATTGGTGACAATAGCCAGGTAATTCTTCAGTGTTTCTCCTACAGCATGCTTCATAACTTGGAGGCATTGAATAGAGGTCTTCCCATCTTTCCTCGACAGGTATTGATTCAAGAATGCCTTCTTTAAATCAAGCCGTCTCCTAATGCTTAATGGTGATAATCCTCCATACCAGATCTCAGCTACTCTGATTAGAGTTAAGTGGAAAGCTATGTATTTCAAGGCCGGCGAAGCAACTTTTAAGCTTATCTGCTTTTTGTACTTATTGAGATGTTTTCTCGGGTCACCTTTTCTTTCGTACTTTGGAATCTTATGAGGTACAAAGATGGGGGCATAGGAAAACTGAAAAGCTCTCGAGAGAAAGAGAGATTGTTATCGACATCATCAAGCTCATAAGACCTACACGGTCCTTCGTAGTAATTCACATTCCTTCGATGATGCCTTCCTCGATTTTCCCAGTCTACAAAAATTTGCCTTTCTTGTCTATTCCTAGGTAGGGGAACATCAGTCCCATGGCTCTATGTTTGTTTTGTCGAACTGTTTGATGCGTGGATTGGCTCCTATTTCTAGGCTTTTGTCCAATTCTGTCGAACATGTTAACAGACCTTTGAGTTTGTTCTTGTTCAAAATTCGGAGGGAACTTGTCCTCTACGAGCTAGGAGGTCATGGCAAGGTACCTTGAGGCGTAGTTGGCCAAAATTTCTATCCCTAGTTTCCTTTCAAGAGGAACCTCTATCATCTACCGGCTTGAATGCACTCTTTGACTTTGCACTTCTTCCTCTTCTTGGCTTTGACCGTGAACTGGATGGGGCCTATTCTGAGGCGCTTGAAAACCTCATTGACCCAGAATTTGCATGAGGACTTCATACATAGCCACATTTTTATGCTACAACGCTTCTGATGTTGGTAGCCATTTGAGCCACCTCAGCAGTTAGCTGTGCAGCCGTCTTTCCACATCGACGATGACGGTTGTCAGGCCTTTGGTAAGTGATATTAGCTCGAGCAACCTCTTTTTCAGATGTCTCCTTCACTCTCATGGGATTAATATCTTCATTACTCGAACTCATTAGCTTAGTTTGTAAAATCCTTTTTAAGGGACTAACAATCCAAACTAAAGAACATATTCCAATCAACTTTCACTTGTTCTTTGTTCAAAAACAAAACCTTTATTTAAGGGGAAAGTTTAAACTTTTTCGACAAGATATTCCTATGACAATCAGGTGATTGTAGCAGCAATGTGGTTTTCCACAAATGACGCCAATCCATTGACCCCAAAAATGATTCCCCACTTGGCCAATAGAAAGCATCTCCACATATACTTCTCCATGCACACTACGTCCTCTCCCGACACTACATCAATTCAATATGATAAAAATGATTTACAAGAGAAAATTGTAATCCTATCTTGTCTAGCCTTTCTTTTCTCTTTTTTTGATGATAATAATGAATTCTAAGGACGACTCCCTATTCTTAAGATAAATTAGGACAATAATTAGGATCGACAATAATTAGGCTCAACAACTTAACAATCTCCTACATTGAGACTAATTCACCATCAATTACTCTTCTACAATGACAACAACTCCTTATTTCTAAAAAATAAGTCCAACTGAAGTTGCACACTACTTACAATTTTTCAATCGCAACAATTTTCATCATGTTAGTCGGATTGTGATCACTTGAATCTTCTCAGGTGTTAAGATTTCATCTTCCTAAGTCAATCCATTGAAATGATAATGAACTTATATATCCTTTGTCTTTTCTAGATAAATAGTATTCTTTACTAAGCGAATAGCTCTGATTGTCATAAAACAATAAACTCTTTCCATACCTGTGACCCAGTTCTTCCAAAAAAGATGTAACCATATCATTTCTTTGCTAGCTTCAATTACAGCAACATACTCAACCCCAATAATGGAAAGAACAACTATCTTCTGAAACTTAACAACTAATTGTTGTACCACCCAAAGTGTATACATATCCAGTACTACTCTTTCTACCATCAATATCTCCTCAATGTCAGCATCTACATAGCCCTATAATTCCACTTATTTTCTGAAACATAAAGCTAAATCTGAAGTACCTCTCAAGCATTTAGGAATCCACTTTACTTCCACCCAATATTGTTTACCTAGATTGCTCATATATTTATTCATAATTCCCACTAAATGTACTATGTTTGATCTTGTCCACACCATGGCATACATAAGACTTCCAAAAGACGTAAGGCACCTTGGCCATGTAGGGCCGCTCTTGCTCTGTAGAGGGCGACTACTCATTTGACCACCTGAAGTGACTAGCCAAAGGAGTATTAATTGATTTTACATCATCCAAGCTGAACCTGCTTAGCACCTTATTTAGATACTTTTCCCGTAATAATTTCAAGAATTCACTGTTCTTATTTGTTCTTATTAATTTTCAGCCCAAAGATATGCCTTACCATACCCAAGCCCTTCATTTCAAACTCCATAGATAACTCATTTTTTAACTTATTTATTTCTTGCTTGCAATCACCTCCAATCAACATGTCTTCAAAATAGAGCAAAAAGATATTATATGAGTTACCAATGTTTTTTACATAATAACAATGACCTCCCCACGACACCTTCTAAACCTATTACTACTCATAAAATTATCAAACTACTTATGTCATCGTCTTGGAGCTTGTTTAAGACCATATAACTCTTTTGAAGTCTGCACACCATTTTCTTCTTTTCTAGTATTTCGAAACTTTATGGCTACATCATGTAAATATCTTCTTCCAAATCACAATGAAAAAATGATGTCTTAACATCTAACTTCTCTAGGTGCAAATCTTCATTTATCACTACTCCAAGTACTACTCTAATTGTGGCTAATTTTACCGAAGGAGATAAATCTCATTGTAATCAATGTCTTCTTTCTATTGAAATTCCTTTATAAACAGTTTACATTATATCGTATACTTCCATCATGTTCTTTTTTTAACCAATAAATCCATTTACTTTTCAAAGCCTTCTTCTTTTTGGTAACTCTGTCAATTTCCATGTCCGAATGAAAAATAATGGGACCATCTCATCCCTCATGGCTAACTCCCACTTAGTTGATTCGTCTACCTTTATAGCTTCATTATAACTTTTTGGTTCACTTCTATTAGTCAATAGAATATAATGCAATGCTCGAGAATATATCTATGGAGGTCTAATAATTCTGCTGGATCTTCTAGGTTCAAACACAAGGTATTTCAATGTACGTCTGGACTATATTTTCTTGATTTTTACCATCATTATTCTCTAACTCAACCACTAGAAGATCATTCAATGGGATCACCTCGGATATCTTAACTTCAAGACTTGAGTCTTTAGGTTATGTTCCCAACTTGTCCTTATATAAGATAATTTCATTGAAGATCTCATCATTGGTCCTGATAACCTTTCAAGTTTGATCATCCCAAAATGATAACCAAAACCTTTTTTCTCGATGCCCAATAAGAAACACCTTTTTTTATTTAGCATGAACATTAATTCTTACAGTAGAATCAATGTAAATGTATGAAACAAAACCAAACACTTTTAGGATTGGAAGTTTTAACTATTTACCGCTTCTAACCTCATTTGGTATTCTGCAGTTCAATAGTGTTGAAGGACCTTTGTTGATCAAATAAGTTTCACTGCTATCAGCCTTTTTCAAGAATATCTTTGGTAACCCAGCATGTAATCTCATATTTCTAGTATGCTCATTTAAAGTCCTATTCATCCCTTAGCTATACCATTTTGTTGAGGTGTTCCTCGAACGGTTTTCTTCACCTTGATTTTATTATCAACATAGTACTTCTTGAAATCGCCATCTACATATTCTCTCCCATTCTCTGACTGCAAACACTTCACCTGCAAATATGTCTCATTTTCAACCATTACTTCCCATCTCTTGAAGGCATAAAAAATATTAGATTCATTCTTTAGAAAATAGACCCATACATTCAAGCTTGTGTCGTCAATAAATGTCACATAATAATTGGAATCTTTAAGAGAAGTAACAAGTAAAGGTCCCCATACATCCATATGAATTAACGCAAATTTTGTAGCTTTCGGCTTCATTTTGATTTTAGAGAAACTAACCCTTATATGTTTGTTGAAAATACAACCTTCACACAACTGTGTTCAACAGATTTCAACCTCGGTAGCTTCCTTTTAAACTGAAGTACTTTTATTTCCTTCTCACTTATGTATTCCAGTCTACAATGCCACATATCTAAACAAATAACTGAATTAGCAATTGTAGCCATGTCTTTACAATTGGGGATGATATAAGGAGTTCTAGATTTATTTCCTCGAGTAGTTTTGCTGGATCTTCTAGGCTCAATCACATGGGTATTTCTATGTACGTATGGGCTATATTTTTTTCAATTTTCACCAGCATTCGTTAACTCAATCACTAAAAGTTCTTTCAATTAGGTTTCTTAACTTCAAGACTTAGGGTTTTAGGGTCTGTTCCCAACCCGTCTTTATACAAAATACTTTCATTTAAGATCATATCCTTGGTCATGATAACTATTCAAGTTTGATCATCCCAAAACCGATAACTAAACTTGTTATCACCATACCCAATAAAGTAACACCTTTTTCATTTAGCATGAACATTACTTCCTGCAGTAGAATCAACGCAAATGTATGAAACACAACCAAACACTTTCAAGTGTGAAAGTTTCAAATTTTTATTGCTTCAAACCTCATCAGGTATTCGATAGTTCAACAGTATTGAATGACCTCTGTTGATCACATAAGTTTCACTGCTAACAGTCTCAGCCGTGAATATTTTTTGGCAACTCGGCTCTCATATTTTTAGCACGCTCATTGGAAGCCCTATTCATCCTTTCAACCACATTATTTTGTGGAGATGTTCCTAGAATGATCTTCTTCATCTTAATACCATTATCAACACAGTACTTGAAATCATCATCTACATATTCTCTCCCATTAGTTGACTGCAAACACTTCACCTTCAAATATGCCTAGTTTTCAACCATTACTTCTCAACTCTTGAAGGCATAAAAAGTATTAGATTCATTCTTTAGAAAATAGACCCATACCTTCATGTTTGATTCGTCAATAAATGTCATATAATAATTGGACCTCTAAGGAAAGTAACATTTAAAGGTCCCCACACATCCGTATGAAACTAACCATTATCTGTTTGTCGAGGATACAACCTTCACACAAGCTGTATTCAATAGATTTCAATCCTGGCAGCTTCCCTTTAAACTGAGCACTTTCATTCCCTTCTTGCTCTCCCAGCCTACAGTGCCATAAATTTGAACTAACAGCTGAATCAACAACTAAAGCCATGTTTCTACAGTTGAAAGTGATAGAAAGAGTTTCAAATTTATTTCCTCAAGCGACAACCATGGCTCCCTTAGTAACTCTTAAAGCATCATCACCGAGGGTCACATTATGACCTTTATCATCAATATGTCAAATTAAGATCAGATTATGCATCAATTTAGGTACATTATTTACTTTATGAATTCTCCATGCAAACCCATTTGATATCCTCAAACTGACATCATCAATACCAACAATATACATAGGTTCTTTATTAGCAAGATATAGATTTCCATAATTCCCAACAACATATTTTTTCATAATCTCATGCTGAAAAGTTGTATGAACAGAAGCTTCTGAATCCATCACTCGAGAATTAATAGGAAATATCAATTAACAAGAGTAAAGCACCTTGTACTTCTTTAGTCACTGCATTAGTACATCCATTATTTTTTCTTCCTTCTTCTTTGGTGCTCTGCAATTCTTCTTCATGAGGCCAGTTTTACTACAGTTCCAGCATTCTACATTTTTTCAGACCATAACCTGCTTCTATCATTCCTACACTTCCTACCGTTGTCTTTATTAGAATTTTTCTCAATGACCATTCCCATGTTCTCGACATTAAGGGCATAACTCAATATAGCTTTTCTAGAATATCTTTTGCGAACTTCTTCAGCAAGAATAATATCACGAAGATCACTGAATTCAAATTTCCCATTGCCTATGAGTTATTAGCCGCAGCTCTCATAGGCTCTCAACTATCCAATAGTGATGCCAATAGGATTAGGGCACAGACCCTCGTCGTCAAATTTTATCTTGAGTGAAACAAACTAATTGATGATTGTATTCAATTTATTGAAATGTTCTACTACTGAAGCACCTTCAGCCATCTTTAAATTAAATAATTTTTTATAAGATATATCTATTTCACAGATGGCTTCTCATGCATATCGAAAAATACATTTATCAAATCCAATGTGATTCTTTCCGTCGTCACATTATGACAAGCGTTATTCGATAGTATCAATCAGATAACACCTAATACCTGACGATCAAGTTGTTTATATTCATCGTCCTAAATTTCTTTCGACTTTTCATTCGAAAGAGGATGTCGTATTTTTTTTTTCTTGTAGAGACAATCCTTGATCTTTATCCTCCAGAACACAAAATTCATATTTTCAAACTTGCAGATCCTTAACAACGTTCTTTCTTCGTCAATCATTGCTCTCAATACAACCAAAAGTTTTGATGCCAATTATTGAGAAATATAAACTTTAGTTTATTCCACAAGAACAATCAATTTAAAGAAAGAAAAATAAACACCGAAGAACAATTAAAATTTATAGAGGTTAACATCGATCTGAGATTACGTAATTTTCTGCAATTATTCACCATGATGAAAAAAATGTTTACAAAGAAAAATTGCACTTTTATCTTCTATAGCCTCTCTTTTTCTCTTTTTTATGATAATGATAAAGCTTAAGGACAGCCTCCTTACTAGGCTCTACATATAAGATAAATTAGGGCAAAATCGAATTATACAAGGACTATACGAAGGTCGATTCATGACCAGCTCTCAGAAGTGTCAATAATTAGGCTCTACAACTTAATAAAACTAGCCATTACTTTGAGTTTAAATGAGTACTCCTTAATCATTGCTATTTATTCCATAGTCCACAGTGATCGAATTTAATGACAGTGCATATATATATAAAATGGATTTCCTATTAAACATATTCAGTTATTAGTATTGAATTGTACATTATTTTTATTTGATATTGGTTTAGGGCAAACTATATTATTCCAGTTCGATCCATCTTGTTTCAAACTTTTACTTAGGATTTTCTTAACTTATTAACTTATGTTGATCAAATTTTAGTTTTAACTACACATTTCGTAAGATTTACAATTATTATTTATTTATCTATGACTCATTTTTATTCGTTTATAATTTCAACGACTCATAAAAATCCTAACAAATATTTTTTGTTGAGGAATTTTCACGTGTTACTGTCTCTGAAAATGGATAGAGGAACCTTTGAGGCTGACTAGTCTTTCTACTGCCTCCACAAGTGTATAAGAGGACCCACTGTGAGGCTGACGCTATCTTATAAGTTATAACATATAAATTACATTATTGTTAATAGTATATCCCACCGATCAGGGGAAAAAACAATAATGTCAGTTTTCACCATTGCCTAAACTACGCGTTTTCACCATGTCTTGTATTTTCGGGAGATTTTTTAGGCATTCACTTTAAAGTTGAACCTTGATGTGTATTGTACTAAAAATGTTGGAATGTAGAATAAAAATTATTTTTAAAATTTATGAATTAAAAACTGTTACTAGATGTTCATTTATATGTTATAATCAAAAAACAAATATTTAGAATTTATTGAAATTCACTAATCAATTTATCGATCATACCTAAATCACGAACTTCCAACTTTTTAGATCACAAACTTTTAGCTTTTAATTTCTAAAACTTGATACTTCAAACCTCCAAACCTTTTATGGTATCCTTCAAATTCAAGACTATATTGGTGTATGAGCACTTTTCTTTTAATTCAACAAGAAAACTAATTCTAGATTGCACAAATGAAGAAAAGAAGAAAACAATTCTCTCTCTCTCTCTCTCTCTCCCTCCCTCTCTCTCTCCCCCCCCCCCCCCCTCCCCCCTCCCCAAATATGAAAACTGTGGAAGAAGTATTGCATATAGTAGGATTTATAGTTCCATATAACCTCTATTTATAGATATAAAAAGAGTTCAATTTCATGTTCATTAATGATTCCAACTTCAGTTCAAATAGGAGTAACAATCGAAGTTCAAACGAGAGTTTCAATTAAAGTTCAAATTCAGTTAGTCCATACCTTTATTTAATTACAAATGTAGTTCTATAAGATCAATTACTATTACTATTAAGTTTACAATTTTTAAAGCAGTTACAGTTAAATCTAAACCTTTTATAGTAGTTGCAATTAAATCCAAATATTATGGAGCTATCACAAGGTCTTGATCAGATATTTATTACCTAAACCACCAATCTACTTATTTATTTGTATTTTTTTTTTTTATTAAAGGCAAAAGATTGCAATTTTGAAATATAAAAAAATCACAGATACCAATAATTAGGTACTAACAAATTATTGTTTTGTTCCTCTAATTAATTTGACTAAATTAAGTGTCATTTTCTTTAACGGTCCTATAAATAAATCAAAGATGTCGAAGTTTAGTTGTCAATAAACATTAAGTTCAGATTTTAAATGTTCATCGAAAATATTTTAACTAGTTGCCCTACCCATTTTTCAAGGTAATGGTTACTTCGTTCGTTTTCAAGCTACCAACTCACTGAGTTATTGATCAACTACATTGATGTCACTCATTGGTAAATCAAATAACTATTAAACTCATGAAACGATATGCACAATCATGACAAGAGATTTTAATGAAATACCCGATAATTAAGTGGAATTTAATTTTTTATAAGGACATTCTGTAGAACTAAACTCAACAAGTTGTCCTTTCAACAAACTCCAAGTATACTAGCATTATCTTCAAATATTTTTACGATAAAGACAAGTCACAAATCCAAATAATGAATTGAATAACACAACCACCTTCTAGTACAAGGTGTCAACCTTTATATATTGATAATGAAAAAGTTATTTATTATCAAAATATAAGTTATGTCACAATATATTTCTCAATACAAGTACCCAACTTGCATTATCGTAAGTGATAAGTATTTTAATTCGCACGCTCAATATTAAATAAATACAATAAAAGTAGATAAAAATCACAATTTATTTATTATAAAAAATTGTTATTTTGCATTAGTAAAACTATATTGCATGAGCACACAACTAAATAAAACCAATGTTCAATATGGTCAACTCATTTCCTTGACTGTATATGCACGCTTAAAAACTAAAATATACACGTATTTGTGTTAAAAATTGTGTCAAAATTAGCCTAACAAAATAGAGTCCATTTTTATAACTTAAAAAAAGTAAATTGAGCCCAATAAATATTAAAATAACCCAAATCATCCAACTCCATTAATTATATGGACCAATATATATGGTTTTGTATTTAAAAAATAAAAAAATCATATCAATTTGTTCATAGAGTTACAAAATATCTATGTCGAAACCCGAGTCTCTTTCGTTTTTTCTTTTATTTTACTAGTAAATGATGCTAGTAATGAATAATCTTACATTATTGATGGTTGTGATGATAAGAAAGAGGTTCATAATAATATTCTACCATCTACAAAAGGTATTTGAAATTTTCGAGTTGAAATAAGGGAGCTTGATGGAAATAACTTTACATACACGAAAGATGACATGGATGAAGAGGAGTTTGAATTAGAATTTGATAAAGAGTTGGAAGATATTTAGGATTTTTTTAAGTCGATGTTCATATCTAATCTAATTGCAGGAATTGATTACCAAATAATTGTAGTATTTATGATTTTAAGCCAGATTTTATTTAAAAAAAAATTAGAACAATATGTATAACGTTTAAAGAATGCATTATTCAATATATTTATTAGTTTAGAATATTTGAGATAATATTAAAAATTGAAAAACGCACAATTACATATATGCTTCGCATAATCATATTCTTGTAATACTTGATGTTCAATTGAAACGCATTTTAAAACATTGAAGAAAACGCACACTTGTCGTATAGCACATGTGTGTGTTATGTCATGCAACCCCATGTTTTGTAGGTGTCCCTCGAAAACTTTAGTTGATATGCTTTTGGTAAATGAATTCGTGAGGTTATCCCAATAGCAATCTTAGTAGTAAGCACATTTCTTCTACCAATAATCTCTCTAAAGGGATTATATTCTTGTTAGCATCCATTTGTCTACTATTGCTATCAAGTTATCCAGCTATCATTTACTTTTTATCCATTTATAATTTCAACTACTTATAAAAATCCCAAACATGTACCTTTTTGTTGAGGAATTTTCACATACTATTGTCTCTAAAAGCATTGGCGGACACGAGGGTCCTTAGGGGTAGCATGACTCCCTAACTTTTGAGATTTTTTTTTATGAAGTCATATTTAGTATCGATTGATATCTAAATTTTAATTTAATTCAAAGTTTACAAATAATTTTAATAATATATTTCGTAGGATCCACAACTTTTCAACTTTTATTAAAATCTACTAAAACTTTAATTTTAATCCCCACCAAATAGAAACAAGATCACAATAAATTTGAATAGTTTTCTCCTTTATTTTTCTATCTCCATCACGACTTTTACCAAAACCTGAACCCTTCTATTTTTTTTATTTGTCTATAATTTATTTACAAATAATTACATCTACTACAAAACTTTAACTGTCCAATCAAATTTTCAACTAATTAGAACATAAATTTCCAACTAATTAGAACATAAATTTCCATTTTCTCCTATCAAATTGTGTATATAGAATGTGTCTGAAATGATTATTTTCAATTTGACTAATATTTAACGAATTGTGTTTATTCGATTAATTATTAATATTGAATATTGGTTTCTCCTCTCGATTACTTGAATTGATTATTTGTATCAATTATGCTATAAATTCTTTAAACTTAAATATGCATTTTCTTGTTATGAGCAAAATATTAATAAAATGATTATTCAAAATCAAATGGATTAAAATGATGAGCAAATATTAATACTTGAAATTTTTTAGATGTAAATCTGCATTTTTTCGAGCCAAGTATGAAAAATTCAAAAATAAAAAATCAAGTATTTGGTTTTGTATAGAATTTGATTGTACTCCTAACTCAAATAGTCTACTGTATAAAAGTGTACAAGATGAACTAGGGTTATCAACGAGTCGGACTGAAACTTGAAGCTCGGGCTCGACTAGAATAAAAATGGTTTGAGTTTTTTTTTGCCCAAGCATAGTTGGGCTTTTGCTCGGCAAAAAAATCTAGACTCTACCCGAGATTTTGACTTAGGCACGGCTCGCTTTTTTTTTTTTTAATTATGAGAATTTAATTTTTTTTAATAATTTAAAATTTTTACAATTTATACGAATTATAAATTAAATAAAAGTTAGAACCCTCCTCATTTTTTTCAGGTTTGGGCGTTAAAATTTTACACGAATAACATATTTCATATACAATTTTTTTGAAACAAATAAATTTTAAAATTGCATATTTTTTTAAAGTGTTGCCTTGTCAACCTTTTTTCTATGTTTCTCAAACTTTTTTTAGGCTTGACCGGCTCCTCAAGTGATGAGCTAGACGGGCTGGCTCAGGCTCGAATGACACCCCAAAATGGGGCTCGATCCGAACCTTGAATCGGTTCTATCTAGCCACGAGTAGTCTTAGCTCAGACTTTTTTCGAGTCGAACCACGAGTTATTCAAGCGTACGAATCACATTGACATCCTAAGATGAACCATTGTAAGGCTTATGTTATCTTGTAAGTTAAACATTTAGAATTAAACCATATGTACAGAAATTGTTTTGACAAAAGTTTTACACCCACTCACATGTGTGGGGCCCACCGGAATAAAAGATGAAAATAATACCCACCCCCCTCCCCCCGCATTGGGTGTATCTGGTTTTCTTACGTGAAACCATGCTTTTGTTCATGAATGGTTCAAACATTTATGAATAAAGCTATTAGTACCTTTGACTTTACCTGTTGATTTACACTATAACGTGTAAAGGGCCATTATTTATTTATTTTTTTCAGCCAAAAAAGAACGGAGGTTGCCACTTCAATTATTGGGCCGCATTTTACACTTGGAGAGGTCAACACAAAACCCGCCAATCAGAAGAGATGAAATTCAGTCCGAGTTATTCAAAAAAGGTCGGAATATTGCTCGCAATTTCTCTGGCCCCAAAAATTGAAACCTACCGCCCTTCGAAGAAGGCATCGCCGACATAACAAAGAGTTCATTTTGAAGCTATCACCAGCTTCATCTATTCGAATAGATGACGAACAAAGGTAGATGAAGTTTGAAAATGTTTTCTATTGTTAGGTTCATTTCTACTTAATTATGTTATGTATTCAAGAAAAAGGTTGATCCATCACTGAGCATGTAAAAATCGTAAATTTCTCTCTATTAATGAAGTGATTTCTCAATAATTGGTTTGTGTTGCTTATCTATGTCATGGAAAATGGCCCCATTATTGATTTACTCTTCTTTTGATTCATAACACATTTAAAGAGCACTTCTTTCTATACTTCAATCTTCTATTCTTTGGAGTTTCATTTGATTTGCAATTTATCGAAGTAATAATTGCTCAAGGCAGAATAGTTTTAACAACCCTACTTCTTAACTTTCATTGGCTACAAAAATTATTATTTCAAAACTAATTTAGTTGTAAGTAAACTTTTTAAGCTTAGCCAGACATGATAAATGAGTAATTAGAACCTGATTTCCATAAGCATCACCAAACTCAAGACTGATACGGTCTTGAGTCTACCAAGCAAAACTGTCGTTATAACTTTTTTCTCTTTCTTTTATTATTTTTGTAATGTGTTATTTCATTTAGTAATTACAATAATCTGAGTTAGTAATCTAATTTTTTTTGGAATAGTTGATTTATCTATGTTTCGTTATCTGCAATTTGTGAAACCTAGATGTATCTGAAATTACAAAGTAGAGAAGAATGATGATTTCAATTCAATATTTGTTCCGTGAATTACTTGTAACATTTTTTTTTTTTACTACAAGCAACAAAAATTTGGAAGATATTGACGACGTCGTTCGATTAGAAGATGAAATTGGCAACATTTTGGACAGTGCAAACTTAGTCAATGATGGAATTGTAGGAGTAGACAATGTCATTATACCCGAGGTGGGTATGAAGTTCAATGATGAAAATAAATGTTTAATTTTCACAAAAGATATGTGTACGGCGTAGGATTTCCAGTTTGGAAAAGAAATTTGCAAAAAGATGATGACGGAGTTGTGAGATATGTAGTGTTGACATACAACCGTGAGGGCCAAAGAAGTAGTACTTAAAGCGGTTCTTTGAAGCCGCAAGCTACCATTCAGACAGGCTGTAGAGCCAGGATAACTGCATTTGCAGATGCATGTGGAATATGGAGAATTAACACAGTAAATCTCATTCACAATCATAAAACAAGTCCTTTGAAGTCTAGGTTGCATCGTTGCAACCGAGAATTGAGTACCCATGTTAAACGATGGCTTGAAGTGAACAATATGGCAGGGATTTCGTTGCAAAAAAGTTACAACTCCGCAGTTGTAGAAGTAGGGGGTATAAGAATATGACTTGCGTGGAAAAAGATTGTCGAAACTATGTTGAACAAGTGAGACGGTTAAGACTTAGAGAAGGAGATGCTGCTACAATACAAGCCTATTTTTCGAAAATGCAAGCAAAGTGCTCAGGTTTTTACTTCAGTATGGAATTAGATGAAAGTTGAGGCTAAAGAATATTTTTTGGGCAGATAATAGGAATAGACAAGCATATAAGGAGTTCGGTGATGTTGTGATATTTTTGATACAACGTACCTAACTAATAAGTACGACATGCTATTTGCTCATTTTGTTGGAGTTAATCATCAAGGACAATCAATACTCTTTGCTTGTGGGTTGGTGTTGAACGAAAATACAGAAACATTTGTGTGGCTTTTCAAGACTTGGCTTGAGTGTATGCATGGGCAAGCTCCTATTGGGATTGTTACCAATTAAGACAGGGCCATACAAAATGTAATTCAGATCGTGTTCTCGAACACAAATCACATATGGTGTTTATGGCACATGATGAAAAAGTTGACAGAAAAATTTGGATACCACGTCGAAAAGGGTGAGATCTTTTCTCCTATACACATACTGGTATATGATTCTAAAACTATTGACGCATTTGAAGAAGGTTGGAGAGTAATGGTGGACAAGTATTCCTTGCATGATAATGAGTGGTTGTCAAGAATGTATGCGAATAGAGGGTGGTGGGTACCTTGTTTTTTAAAAAGCAGCTTCGGGCGGGAATGTCAACAACTCAATGTAGTGAGTATGAATGTGTTCTTCGTTGGTTATATGCACTCAAAAACGTCGCTGAAATAATTTGTGGAACAATTGGAGAGAGCTTTAAGGAATAAGGTAGAGTAGGAGTTTCAAACCAATTTTAAATCATTCTCACAAATGGTACCGTCTACAAAGAAGTATGAGTTGGAGAAACAATTTCAAAAAGTTTACACCGTTTCAAAATTTTGGGAAGTTCAAGATGAATTCATTGGGAAGGTTTATTGCAACCTCATATCTTCGTTGGAGAGCTTTCCGGGCACAACCTATAAGGTCCTGGAGGATGTTATTCTTGAAAATCGGGTTAAGAAGCAGAAGTTTTTCGTGACATTTGAAAGATAGAAATACGATATTGTTTACAGTTGCCACTTATTCGAGTTTCGAGGTATAATTTGTAGGCACGCGATCTCAGTACTTCTTCGTAATAACGTCACAGCATTACCGGACACCTATATATTACGAAGATGGAGACGAGATGTTCGTAGAGCCCACACCAGGGTCGTAGTGAACTATGATGGTTTGAGTAGCACCCTTGCCTAGTTGAAATATGACAAGCTGTGTTAGTCATTTGCGTCACTTGCGGACATGGCTACAGATGACGATCATCGATTCCACGAGGTACTGGAGTGGATAGATTCCAAAAAACTCTCATTTAGTACGACATCGGGTTGTGGAAGTAATGACATATCCCAGCATGTATTTCAAATATCGTCGGATGGTAGAGTGTCGCAACAAAATAGCAATTTAGGAATACAAGATCGAAAATGCTCGAAGAGAAAAGGCGTTCCTAATAAACTTCAAAACAAAAGCCCTTTGAACTTAGCATCGAGTAATGCAAAGGTATGTGGCCATTTTTTTTAAAATAATACGGTGCGTATGTATAGTTATTATATGTTGATTATGCGGTCATATTCGACTTCAGCCAAGGAAAGGAAACGAAACGCAGGCCCACATAAACTAGGAGAGGTCGAACCGATCGCATAGGCACATGATTAACTACTGAAGGAAGATATGCCGACACAACTCTCATATTCATAGCTTCTAATGGTTCATCTATTTCGATTCACCAATGTATTTGATTTCCACATTTTAGTTACATCATGAAATTTGTGTAGGGTGATGGCGATGGTCATGTATTTCCACAACAAGGAATATCTCCATATTTCTTCCCATCAGCTTCAGTATTCAATGGTCAAGGTATGCGGTTAAACATAATGAATTTATTTCAAGTCATACTCTACTTTGCGTAATAAATTTATTATTTGACAGTAGGAAATGCAATGTCATACTGTTATCCAAATGCACCTCACCAACGTGGCGGAAACATGTGATTTTGGGTAAACAACATTGATGCAGTTATATTCTCATGATAATAATAGAGTATCATTTGACAGTGGAAAATGCAAGTGTCAAATGTGAAGACCCTGATGAAGATTTGTATGCTTTATCCGAATGATGTTCTCTGGTCATCCGTAACAGCGTCAATCTTGTGAATTTTTGTGATTTTTTGTGAAGTCGGGATGGTGTTGTATATGTGACAGCAATAACTTCCCTTTCTATAAATCAATGTAGTTTATGAAATTATGCATGCTCTCCTTCATTGTATATATTAATGTGGTTTATGAAATTATGCATATCTTATTGGCGTATTCAGTTAGCATTGGTATATTCAGTTTGCATCGGTACAGGGAAATCGGTGAACTGGAAACAATAAGATGTTTTCAATCACATTAACATTTCAGAGATAGAAGTAGTGAATGAAAATTAAAGATTCTTCCCAAGCATATATTACACTAACACTCTTCACTTCACCAACTACACAACAGAACACATAATACACATCAAAAGTGGTAGGGAAACACACAGCCAATAACATAACTACTACTCATGCAAGTCCCTTCTCTTTCTTATCCACTTCTGCACTTCCGTTGTCCTTGCGTATTGTCACTTTCAATGAAATCTCAATATTGTTTTCTTTAGCTATCCGACAAAAATATTCAAACAAGCAAGAGAAGTGTTGAACTTCTTCGACCAGCACAATCATTTGGGTTTACGATAACACTACCCGATCGACCACTGGATTTACCTTTGTCAATCCTTTCCCAATATTTACAATTAGCACTGCAGCAATTGAACATTCGACCCATGTTTCAAGGCGGTATTATCTCATCGGAAAGCTAATACAATAAAATGACGTAAAAAAAGAACGAATTCCCACTAGTTATTAAATTGCAGATCCACTAACAAAGAGTTGTTGCAACATAAACATGACCATCATGTAGGTTCTTATGGTATAAGATATATAAGTGATTGAATCTAGTACAAGTGGTAGTTTGTAAGTGTTATGCCCTAAGTCCAATCAACTTTGGAGCATAAACACTTTTAATATAAATTATGGATGCAAATTTATGGCAATATCTATTATTTAATTGAATTTATATTCTAATAAATTAAATAATAGAATATGTTTATCCAAGTCTTGGTAGTTTGTCAATCACAAGGAGTTGTGATTGTGAGATACAAATTAAATATGATTGAATCTTAAATCATCTGTGGTCGAAGTAATAACGAGATATGATTATCATTATTACGGATAAACCATCACGTATGGCATTTCTTACTTGTGAAGTAAGTAGCTGATCTCACAAGCAAAAGTGTGGTTACACTTAAATGAGCACGTAGATGTTTTGTTATAGAACAAAACATTGAAGACCCGTTGGAAGATTCCACATGAATAACTATCTAAGTGTTAGTAGCTAATCTCTAACATTCGGTAGTGGAATTGATCATTTAACTTGAGGTCATCATAGTGCCTTATATGAGAACAGTCATACTTTGGTGGTGTTGGATGTTGCTCTGCCAAGAATCATATGAAGATTGTGAATGATCGATTGAGGATTCGTCACTCTTAGATAGTAAGAGATTATGATCTACATTTTTTCCAGTTAAGTTGATAATGAAATCCTTATCCGAGGCGAACTCATAAGTTGAAAAGGAGTTTTCGACTTACATTGACTTAATAGTGGGATAAAAGATATGCTCGATAATTGAGATTGACACATATTCATATCTCGTAATTGATTGGATCATATTGACGAAAAGATTATAGTTTCACGATAAACGAACAAGTTTGGTTATTCACACCACGTGACATTTTTCGTCACATGTATTGCCCTGAACATTGCTAGATGTCAATCTGGGACGACAAATGTGAATTAGTGATAAATTAAGAAGGGGTATTTCAATTTATCAACTTTGAATAGATCAAAATAATAATTCACGTCGTTAGGCATCGTGATTGAGAACCTAATAGGTCACACACAAAAGAGAACCAGAAAAATAAGATTTACCAATTAATTAATTGAAAAGTGTTGCATAATTAATTAATTAGGTTGCTTTTTAATAGCCTCGAATTAATTAATTGAATTAATTAATTTATGGACCAGATTTAATTAGTTTGATTAATTAAATATTGGATCGGGCCAAGTTTAAGAGACGGGATAAACCTGCTTGAACTTATATTAATAGGTTGCAAGGGTTTGAAAACTGTAGAGAAATAATTCATTATTCTTCCTAGCACAAGAAAAGAAAACATAGCCGTCATTCTTGTTCTCTGTGTGGATCACCATTGGAGGCTGGACAATTGGACTGGTTGGATTGCAAGTCGTGATCATTGGAGTTCAAGAAAAAGCAAATGAGTTTGTGAAATTCATCAAAGGTATAATTCTTATCACAGTTTCTATCTAAACACAAATAAGATCCATGGTGGGAATTGAAATCTGTTTTATTTTTTGCTGTGCATGATTAAGTAGATTCCCAACAAAGGTATAGACAATATGATATCTTATGCTTTGAACCTTTTGACATGGATATAGGGCAACGGTAAGAGACCACCCGATGGCATAACTAGAAAGATAGAGTTGAGCAGCTTCTAAAATTGATGAAAATAGTTACACCTCATACAATTTATCACACACATGTTGTGCCAAATCAATCAAGTATCGTATATCCTCTACTTGGGCAATTAAATTTCCAACTACGGATTAATATCATTTTTCTATGCTATAATGAGTTGTCTTTTTATGGAAAGTCACATGAGAATCCAGACACTCATGTTTCATGCTATTTCTACATCTACCAAAATTACTACTTTCATGGTGTGTCGGATGAAACAATTAAATTAAGACTCTTCCCACATACTAATTGAGATAGAGCAAGAAAATAGTTGGATTCACTGCCTGGAGGTGACATTCCATCTTGCGATGATCTCATTCATAAATTTATCACAAAGTACTTTCCTCCAGTGAAAGTAACTGAATTGAAGTATGAGATTTCAACATTTCAACAGACTAATTCAAAGTGTTTATATGAAGCATGGTAAAGGTTTAAAGATATGATCCAAAGGGATAAAACCACAATATAAAGAAGGCCTTGCAAGTTTAATACTTCTATATATGATTGAACCCATCATGCTATACATTTTTTGATTCGGCTTTAACGGACATATTACATTGAAGTTACCTAATGAAATTGTTGAACTATTTGAGACAATAGCAACCAAAAATGCTTTGTAGCCTTCTGAACAACCTACATACAATAAGTCAGCTGGTATTCATGAGACAGTGCCTTCAATGCATAATCAACACAAATTCCTTCCTAGAAAAGAAGGTGATGTATTATTTCTAAATTGAAAATTCAACAAATGTGGTGCAAACAAAGTTCTTGATTTGTAGAAATTAAGGGAGAGCTCACAGCCATGAGAAATATCAGAAACACTCAAATACAATGGAGGAAGTTAACTACGAATGGAATAATCAATTTCAAGAAAATAACCTTATTCAAATACATATAACCAAGGTTGATATAATTATCATATCTTCTTGTGTGGTAATAACCAAAGTAATACTCAACAACCACCCCTTGGTTTTCAACAGCAAGAAAATAAAGGTTCATTAGAGGACATTTTGGGTAAATTTGGGCACAAAACTGAAACAATACATGCATGAGACGGATCGATTCATTACGAAGACTGAAATAACCCTTCAAAGTTATTTGGCAACCAGAAATGGGTTGGAAAACATTTGGCTTTCTTGCTCGGGCTGCTTCTAAAATGCCTCAAGGTGCTTTATCAAGCAATGTCGAGACCAATTCAAAGCAGAAATTGGTGTTCATTACAATTATTGATGATTAATAAGTATATTTTATACACTTATTTGGGGACTAAAATAGCAAAATTTTATAATTCTTTTGACAAAATATATCATAAATTATTGTATTTTATGTTATATAGGTAAAACTCAATAGTTGGACGATGATTTGAAAGAAAGAAGCGAAAAATGGTGAAAATTTGCAAAATCCAAAGTTTGAGGACCAAATTGCAAATTAAATAGTTAATTTGGACCACAAGATAAAACTTTAAAGATTTTTAGGAGACAATTGGATGGAATTAGATTTCAAAATGAATGGAACATGACCAAAATATTATCAATATCAATTTCGAATCTCACAAGTAATATTCCATATTTTTAACTGAATATTGAGATCCATTTTTGGCAAAGTAAACGTCAGAATTGGGAAATTATATTTGCTATCAAAGTTGTAGCCCTTTGGGTTATATTTTCAATACACTTTGAATCACCTCAATCAGATATTAGAAGAGAAAGTTATTACTAAAATACTGGAAGCTACGCAGAGACAAAAAATCCGCGCACAAAGGCAACTTTTCTTATTCGATTGGAACTCTTTTGGAAACTAATTTGGACGCTATTTTTAAACATTTTTCTACTCTTACAAATACCTAACAGCATGTTACATATGAGGGACCTCTAATATACATATCATACTCTAATATTCATCAATTAATATCATCAAATGGGAAAAATTCATAGTTTTTGGTGAGAGAATTGAAGAGGAGTGCAAGAATTCAATTAAGTGAAGATTCAAACTTGAGTTTTGGGTAAAGAATAGAAGATGCGGATGGAGATTCATTAAGAAACCATTGAAGATATTCAAGATCTTAAGATTTGTCTTCATCTTCTCAATTAATCAAAAATTCGGATTATATCTTTTCACTTAAATATGATTTCTTGTAATTTCGATATATTAGAAGAATAGAAGACGCAGGTGGAGATTCATCAAGAAACCATTGAAGAGATTCAGGATTTCAAGATTTATCTTCATCTTCTCAATTAATCAAAAATTCGGATTATATCTTTTCACTTAAATATGATTTCTTGTAATTTCGATATGTTAGACTAGTTTTATACATTACTAGGATGAGATAAACTCTTGTATTGAAATTTTTAGTATTAATTAATTATTTTGTCGACTATTATATTTTTTTTCTTGGATATTTATTATTGTTTTCACCAGCTTTTCAATTAATTAGCTACTAATTGAGATGATTTATGTGAATCTGTGATTATATAGAGAGATAATAGTTTTTTAGCTAAAAATAAGAAATATTCACTACATCAAAAACCGTCTTTCGCAACATTTTATATTCACTACAGCAAAAACTGTCTTTCGCAACGTTCAAAAAATGTTGCGAAAGATCTTTTGCAATGTTTGTGCATATGTTGTAAATCTCAATGTTGCCGTAGAGTAGAAGGATACGGCAACATTTTTTTAGCGTTGTCGAAGACCTTTTGCAATGTGTTTTGAACGTTGCGAAATACTGTTTTTTGCAACGTTTTCTAAATGTTGCGAAAGAATTTATTTTGATTATTAATTTGCCTTAGATTTAGACATATCTCAATTTATAGGGTATCACCATCCTATCATATTTTCCCTTAGGTCAATGAATTTATTGTTGGTTATTTCGATTGTTTGGAATAAGTAACACATGTTTTAGGTTATTTGATCTTTAATATTTGATTTGACCGCTATGTGCAGGAACATGACNGTATCACCATCCTATCATATTTTCCCTTAGGTCAATGAATTTATTGTTGGTTATTTCGATTGTTTGGACTAAATAAAACATGTTCTAACTTATTTGATCTTTAATGTTTGATTTGACCGCTATGTACAGGAACATAACATTGCGAAATACTTAAACCAACACAGACCAAGGGAAAATTACAATGAAGAAGATTGTCTAGCCGTAACACATAGTGTTTCGCACATTTAACAGAAAAAATCAGGGAGTACCTTATTCATTTTCTTCCTCATCCCCTCGTATTCTTATTTATGTTTTTTTGACATTGAGGACAATGTCAATTTTAAGTTTAGGAGTGGAAAAAAACTTTAAGTTTTTATTTTTCAAGTGTTTGTGTGTTTATTCTTTGTTATTACTTTAAAATATAATAGAAAAAACAACAAAAAAACCAAAAAATATGAACTAAAAAATTTCAACAAAAATATATATTTTTTGTTTTAGGTTATTTGCTTATGTGGGTTAGATAGTCTGACCTGCAATGATGATTAAATTTGAGATTTGGTATTAATTAATGAACTGTGGATATGATGCATGTCAGACTGATTGAGACTTAACCATACAAAACTTGATATTATACATGCACTAGAATTAAGTTAGACATTGTGATGCTATGAGTTGATTCATATAATTGATAGATTGATATAGTTGGACATAAATACTTTACCCAAACTATACTAAATTACTTATCATTAGATCAAATTTAGCACAGTTTGTAGTATTTTGCTATTGTGGGAAGATATGGATGTAAACAGAGATTCCATGTGTGAAAACTTTTATGTGGATTGTCTTAGATTGACGGGATAAAATTTGGCGAAAATCTTAAGTTAGATGTCGGTTTGCTTGAATAGGTGTTTGATAAGGAACATTGCACTGAATGCATAAATTTTTAAATGCGAAAATTCGCTTTGAAACCTTTTTGACTTGGGTTATTAAGCCTGTAAAATTGTTTAAAATCTGGTGCCCTAAAGTCATCGGCCTAAAGCTACTTGGGTTATTAAGTCTGTAAGGGTATTTAAAACCTGATGCCTTAAAGTCATCTGACTTGGGAGTCATCATCTTAAAACATGTTACATGGATCATTTAGAAAGATTAAGGGAGAGAATGCAAAAAGAAAAATACTTTTAAAAAAAAAATAGCAAGTGCAAAAAAAAGAAAAAAAAAACATTAAATGTCTTGGTTAAACTCCAAACACTTGTTTGGGGAAATTTGACTTTTGATGAAGGATAATTAACCTAAATTGAGTCTTGAAGGTCGAAGCAATCAAAGAATTGGAGAATCTTTGTTTATTGATGTGTTGACTTACAATTAGTAGAATCCACCTGAACTAGCGAGTAATGATAGTAATGAAAAATTCAATCTGAGATTATACACTGGGAAAATAGTGAAAAAAGAACAAGTTTGGGGTGTGTGAATCATACGAGAGGTGAAATGATATATTTGCCACTAAGGGTCATGAATTGAACCAACTTGTAAATTTATGATTGTCTATTTAATCCTTCACACAAACACGTCAGTTTTGAAGTGGAAGAGTGGATATTTGTTTGGAATGGTGACTTTGAAATGGTTTGTAGATTTAGTATTGTCAAACAAATGTTTAAATTTGGGAGTATTTGATAAGTGCATTTTATACACTTAATTGGGATCTAAAATAGAGATATTTGATAGTTCTTTTGACAAAATATATTCTAAATTGTTGTATTTTATTATATGGGTAAAACTCAATGGTTGGATGATGAATGGAAAGAAAGAAGCAAAAAATAGTGAAAATGGCAAAATCTAAAGTTTGAGGACCAAAATGAAAATTCAATAGTTGATTCAAACCACAAGATAATACTTTGAAATTTGCTAGGAGACAATTATAAGGAACTAGAATTCAAAAAGGAATGNGAAGCAAAAATTGGTGAAAAGGGGCATAGTCCAAAGTTTGAGGATCAAATTGTAATTATTCAATAGTTGATTCGGACACAAGATGATACTTCAAAAATTTCTAGGAGACAATTAGATGGAATTAGAACTCAAAAAGGAATGAAATATGATCAAAATATTATCAAAATAAATTTCCAATCGTACAAGTTATATTTCAAATATTTAGTGGAATATTGAGATCCATTTTTGGCATAGTAAACATCAGAATTGGAAATATTATACTCATCAAAATTGTAGCCCTTTGAGTTATCTTTCCAACACACTTTGAATATCCTCAGTCGGATATCGGAACGAAAGTTATGACCAAAATACTGTCTGCTGTGTAGAGACAAAAAAATTCACGCCCGAATGCAACTTTTCTTATTCGAATGGAACTCTTTCGGAAACTAATTTGAACGTGATTTTCAACAAGTTTTCTACTCCTATAAATACCTAACAGCAGAATACATATGAGGGACCTCTGATATACATATCATACTTCTATATTCATCAATTATTATTATCAAAGAAGGAAAATTCATAATTTTTTTGTGAGAGAATTGAAGATTGTAAACAAATCACAGATATTGAACTTTAGTCGTCGCTAAACATTTAATTCAGATTGTACCCATTTAACAAAAAATACTTAAATACTCACTCTACCCATTTTTCAGGGCTACAGTTCCGAAAAAGAATTCATGTTCACTACTTCGCTGATTCTCAAATTCATCGAGATACTTGATCAATCAAATTGATCTCACTCATTGGTGTATCAAAGAACCATTAAATTCACAAAAAGATATACATAACCTTACCAAGGGATTTAGATTAAATACACATCGATCAAGTGAAATTTAATTCTCCACACAGTTATGACATAAAATTAAACTTGATACATGGTCCATTCAATATACTCCAAATGTACTAGTATCACTCTTATCAATTCATGTGATAAGGATAAATTACGAACTCGAATAGTGAATTGGTCAATACTAAAATCTTCCAATACAAGGTGCCAACCCTAATACATTGGTTGTAAACAAATTATTTATGATTAAAATATAAGTTGTGTCACAATGTTCTTCTATACACAAGTATTCAACTTATATTGTCACAAGTAATTATAGGCACTTTAATTCGCATGCTCAATAATAAATAAATAAAACCCCAATTTTATCATAGCAAAATATACTATATAGGCGCACAACCCAACAAATCTCCCACTTGCCCTAAAGTATATGTGGCATGTCTTACAGATGCCCTTCAAAAATTTTAGCAGACAAGATTTTAGTAAACGAGTCTACAAGGTTATCCTAGTAACAATCTTACTGATAACCACATCTTCTCTACCAACTTTCATTTTTAAGAGATTATATTTCCATTCAATGTGTTTACCAATACAGTGTCAAAAGCAGTGCAGATGCAGGGACCTCCTTGTTGTCCGTTAGGGTTTTCTGAGTTGTATAGCCTATTTAGAAGCTTCACAAGCAGCCAAATAATCGACATCAATGGTAGAATCAGTAATGCATGATTGCTTAATAATTCTCCAAATAATGGCCCCACCATCAAGTGTAAACAGTGATACTAATGTAGACCTGCGATAGTCTTAAACACTTGAAAGTCCGAATCCTTTTAACCTATCAAAAACAAGATCTAGTGAGGAGCATATAATTTCTTGTTCTTCGGAGTTACTAAAAGATATGATTTATCGCCATTCAATGTTTTGATCATAAGGTTAAATAGATCTCAACTCCCCACACCAACAATATGACAAATGTCATGTCTATTGCACATCATAGTATACATGAGACTACCTACTGCCAATTCATAAGGTATCATACTCATGTACTCAATCTCTTTAGGAGTTTTAGGGGACTGAACCTTAGAGAGTTGGTTGCAAAGCCTGAAGGGCAGAATCTTGAATAGCAAATCTAACAAGTATTTTGTCAACATATAAGACTTGGGATAAAGCTATCATCTTGTTGTTTTTATCTCTCGAGATCTGAAACCAAGAACATAGCTAGTTTCATGAAGTCTTTCATAAAAAATTGTTGGGCCAACCACACTTTCATAGATGATAATGCACCCATATTATTTTCAATGAGTAGAATATCATAAGCACCAATAAAATACATTTTTGTCTTGTATCTTCATATAAACACAGGGTTCATCAAAGTTCTGATAAAACTATGTGTCATAATCACTTTGTCAAATCCCTTATTCCAAGATCTTGATGTCTGTTTTAATCCATAAATAAATCGATGTATCCACATCATCCATAGCCTCCTTATATGAAGTTGATCATCAACTTATACCATTGAGATTATCAAATTGGACTGTCCACTCAACAGGTACCTTCAAAGTAAGCTGATAATCCTCCGACTTTGTCTAAGGAGCAGTTGATCTCGGATTGTAGCATCATTTGGAATGTAATATTATCATGAATGCAGGCATTACCATTAGGTGACACTATTACATCCTCTTTACTTTTAACGTTCTATTGATGTATTGGATCAGACAATAACTCATCTCTCCCACTCAAATTACTTTGTCTAGTTATATTTGACACCACGGGACATCTGTCCCAAGTTGTGTTTCAAGGATTGATGAGGTGGAATTGCTCCCACTTATTTTTTCCAACACGACATTATTCTTGGACTGACTATCGTTAATATACTTATCCACTAGGAAGGTTGCATTTGTGCTAACAAAAATCTTCCTATCTAGAGGACTATAAAAAATTATCCCTAGGTATCTTTAGGGTATCCTACATTCTGAAATGCCATTCTGTCGGGGATGTACCAGGTATATTCAATTAAGAATCAATACCATTTTCTGTCAAGCTGTCCCTGAATTTTTTCAAGAGGTATACGTCACCTCAATCAAATTGAAGTGTCTTAATACTCTTACTCAAATGTTTCTTGACCTTAGTCTAATGACTCTTTTGATTTCTCAAAAATATTTGACTTTCAAGCCAATAGATAAATGTATTTGAATCTAGAGTAATAATTGTAAAGAAATACTCATAGTTCCCTCTCTCAAGTGTATTCACAGTCCACATGTATCAGAATGAACTAGTTCAAATACATATTTGGCTCTATCTTGTTAGTCATATTTCCTTCCACACAAAAAGTCACAAACTGACAATGGTTCAATCTTAACCGATTTGTGAGGACCATTTCTAATCAGTCTTTGTATCTTGTTAAGATTAATTTGTCCAATGCGCCATAGATATGTATCACTAGTATGGTAGACTTTTGTTTATGGTTTGCAGAAGTAAATTTTATTTCATATGTGGAATAATTTAAAGTATAAAGATCATTCATCAAATGTCCAAAGCAAGAAACACCAATTTTATAGAACACTTGTCCTATTAAAACGAGTAGAAAAGTCATATTTCTGCTTCATTTGTGGGGCATAATAATAGTCTTTAAAAATTCAAATACCTACCACTATTGAAATAAAAAACAAAATACTTCTACACTTTGTCGAAACTTCTGCTCTCTTGCCAATGATAATTTTAAATTGGCATTCATTGAGTTTTTTGCTTTCCTGAAGCACCTACATCAACATGCAGTTATGAATAGTAGATCCAATATCTACAACTCAAGAATGTGTAGTATCAACCACTAAATAGTATTCAGTAACAAAAAACCTCACCCACACTTTGCTTTCTAGCTAGTGCATTTAGGTAGTCTTTCTCTAATGTTCTTTTTGGCCATGGTTAGAGCACTTGTCTCAAGGCTTTCCATCTGCTTTTGATCTTTTGTTGCTCTCATGATTTTTGATAGCTTTCTTTCTCTTCTTTCCAAATCTTCCTTTTGGCTTGGAACAAAAGGAGCTACCAAATATGCACAAGCATCGCCATTGTCCCCTTAAGAACACTTATTACATTACAACTCTATCATCAAAACAATTAATGGTATCTTAATCTTATGTAAGTGATAGTCCATAATAAATAAAAAACTCAATACCATGTCAAACTGAGTCTCATTAATGGATAGTTGCACCCAAACTCTTCGCCATGTTTGAAGTGTACAATCATAGTCAAATTATGAAAACTTCACAGACACTCTGGATTTTATGTGGATGTTCTCTAAGGTACGAATGACTTCAAAAGAACCTTCTGACTTTGATGAACAAACATGTCCTAAAGGATATGTAGCATTTCATATGAGGTACTCTGACTTTCAAGCTTTGTTGCAACACGTTTGACATCAAAATCAAAATGTAAACAGTGAGCCATCTTGTCTGCAGTCTCCCATTTAGTATACATAATCCTTTTAGACTTATCAAATATTCTCAGTAGGTCCATCGAGAAATCCCTAAAGCACAAAATTATTTTTTTCCACAGTAAGCACAAACATGGAATTACGTTTTCAATCCATATAATTTTTCCCGATTAGTTGGTTTGTTTTAGAATAACAAAAAATAAGCAAAGTGATATTTCACATAAAAATAACCATCCATTGCGTATTAAAAATGAGCAGCAAAACCAATTTAGTATATGATACATGAATGCATATGTAGATCCATCTAACTACAATAATTAAACAACTACTTGATCGTTGTGATCCAACAAGCCTCTCTATAGGAAATGTCACATGTCCACTAATCAAGTTAGGACCCTCTTACTAGACAAATCATATCTGACAACAAACGTCTATACAAGTCTAGCATCGTTTTATTTGGTCACCAAAACCATAAACGAAAGCCTCTATAGGAGGTTCGTAGATGTGCTCAATTTGAATGTATAATATTTATCTCGATCTCTAGATACTTGAAAATAATTTCGCTATTTATAGGATGATCACCAATTATATTCTATCCAGGAGATCTTTTAATAAAGAAACTCAATCAAGCAATTCAAACTACACAGCCCTCCTATAGGGAATCCATTGCATTATCGACATGAGACAAACATATTACTTTGTTTTTGGAATAACCAAAGGAGACCATAGGTTTTAATTTGAATAAATACCATCTCCAACTCAATATTTTTGAAGTAATGGATTTTGACTTCAAATAATTACCGAGTGTTCACAATAATCAAATTAACATACAGTCCAATTATTATGATTTTTTTCATCCAAATAAATTTAATATAAATTAAATTAATCAAGAAAAATCATTGTTCAATGATATGTACGCTATTCATAGTATCACAAGTGATATCACAAATAAATCTATATGTCATGACATTTAGAATGATAATATTTCAAATAATAATTTAAAACATTTATAAAGCGATAATTTAACAATAATTCGTGGCCCAAACTGATTCAGGGATTAAATTAAGAACTAAGTCCAATTTTATTTTTTTTTAAATCATCAGCCCAAAATTCTTCAAGGATCTAACTTTAGCAATCCAAACAACAATTGAACTTTGCCACCGCACCTATAAAATTAATTAATTCTGAATTTGACATCCAGATTTGATCTAATTCGTATAAACAAATTCAAACCAAAATTCAATAATCTGTGCAAACCGCGAAGCAACCTACTGCTTCATGCAGTGATTGCGCATAACCCCAACTTACTGCCTGAGGCAGCAAGCAACTTGCTGCTTGGCAACTACTTGCTGACAACATACTGTAGCTGCCTATACCAACTTGTTGTCGACAGGCAACAGGCAGCCATTCCGAACGTGAAGCATTTTTTGTTGTTGTAAATTCTTGATCTCTGTCATCATGTCTTATAAGTCTTCCATCTTCAATCAATTTGCAAGAATTAAAAATGACATAAATTTTATGTCCCGTGGACTCACAATTTTGAATCTAATTGAAAAAAAAAAAATTAAATCAAGATGATGGAGTTATACCACCTATCTTGTTACAACCTCAATATAAAAAACTTACAATCCAGAACTAGCCACAAATAATTGAATTATAGTTAAAATAACTCAATCATCGCATAATAAATATTCATAAACATCATTTGACTAGAACATGTAATTAAGATTCAAAAATAACAAGCACGTGAACGATCTAGATTGCTTCGATACCAGTTGATGGAATGCGGAAGCTGAATTACCCACAAATTTAAAAATTTTCTTTATTCAATAAATGGGATCGTCTACATGTTCAAGTGTATGATATATAAAGAATAAAATATTCAAATTTTACCTGAATTCGATGGTTTGAATTAATTCTGAATCAGGAACTTCCAGCCTTTTGGATCACGATCTTCGAGATTTTGAATTCCAAAAACTTGATACTCCAAACCTCCAAATCCTCTATGGCATTCTCCAAAATCGAGACTACAAAGTGGGTGGGCAGCTTCTTTTAATTAAATAAAACTAATTATTGGACTGAACAATAAGAGAAATAATTTTTTCTCACTCCAATTTAAAGACTATGGAATTATGTATTATCGTTGTTCTAGGATTTCTATATTTATCTAGTCTCTATTTCCAAAGATAAAGATGTTCCATGCATGTACAATAATAATTTCAATTCCAAATAGAAGTTTCAATTAAAATCCAAATAGGAATTTTAATTAAAGTTCACATCCAATTAGTTTATAATTAAATATATGTGTAGTACTAGAACTTCAAATAGAATTACAATTAAGTTTACAACTTCATAACAATTACAATTAAATATAAAACTTTATTGCAATTATAATTAAGCCCAAAACTTTTATTATAGTTATAATTAAATCACAATACTTTATAGAGTTACCTTAGGGAACTCATCGGACATATATTATCCAAACTTCAATAATTAGATCATGTCTAGTTAACTCTAAATCACTCAATCTAATTATTAGTCTTTGCTTTTTTCATTAAAGGCAAAAGATCGAACTTTCGGAATATATAAGATCACATAAGTCAATAAATTTGTAACACTTTTCTCTGACAAGACGTATATGTATTTTATCTCGGTTCAAGATTCGATAATTAGGTACGAACATAAATGACCATTTTGCCCTTCTAATTATTCTCCCTAACTTAAGTACTATTTTTTTAACGGACCGTGAACAAATCACAGATGTCGAAGTTCAGCCATTGCTAAACACTGAGTTCAGATTTTAACTATTTAACAAAAAATATTTAAGTTGTCACTCTACCCATTTTTTTAGCCGGTGGTTTCCGACACGAATTCATGTTCTATACTTCACTCATTCTCAAATTTTCAATTCACCGAAATATTTGATCAATTAAATTGATTTCATCCATTGGTGAATCAAAGAACCATTAAATTCACGAAAAAGAAATACATAACCCTGACATTGGATTTAGATGAAATAAACAACGATCAAGTGGAATTTAATTTTTTGTACTGTTATGCTATAGAATTAAACTCGACGCATGATTTATTCAATATACTCCAAGTGTACTAATGTCACCTTTAACTATGTCTATGATAAGAACAAATCACGAACCCAAATAATGAATCGGTCAACACTACGACCTTCTAATACAAGGTGTCAACTCTTACACATTGGTTGTAAACAAATTATTTATGATCAAAACATAAATTGTGTCAAACTATACTTCTCAACGCAAGTACCCAACTTATATTCACAAGTGATCATAAGTACTTTAATTCACACGTTCAATAATAAATAAATAAAACTACAATTTATGTATTATAAATTATTATTTTATCACAGCAAAATGTACTATATGGGCACACAATCTAACACGAGAATCATTGTTGAGGTTCTTATGACGAAGATAAACAATAGCTTGGATTCTTTTCTTAGTTCTTTATATTGAACCTAGATATTTTAAATTCTTATTGTTTAATTCCACTATTATGAGTGACTAATTTCTTATTTATAATAATGAACGATGTAATTTGATTTAATGTTTATTTAATTCAAAATATTTCATGCAATTTTTATCATGTATTAATTGCCTATTGTGTGTTTTCTGACATTTAATTAGTTTTCACCAATTGCTTGATTTAGAGACAGTATTGATACAGAAAAGAAATATATATATATATGAAATAGGTTCCTATAAAAGATTGAGATATACTCCTATAACCTAAGCAATCTTGATTGAATTTCTTCGTAGTAATGTGTTTATGTGTTAAAATTTACATAGAAATATAGTAAATCTTAAAATTACGAATATGGCTAATTTTACTTGTGAGAGATCATTAACTAAAAGTAGTTATTCGATCGTTAACACATATGAAGAAGGGGTTCGATAATGTTGAATTGAATAGATGTTAATTGACCTAAGTGAAATCGAAATATCTAACTCATGGATCCCATAAATCTTCACAAAGTCTTTACCCTTCAATTAATTTAGATAGATTTATAAATTTAGTTTAGTCGAATTTCTTGATTTTTATTTGGTTACCACATTATGTAAATTAAATTTAGGTTTAAAATTAACATTTAGTAATTAGTCTATGTGGGAAGATATTTGAACTTGAAAATCTACTTTGTTACTTGTCTCAATTGTATACATATAGTTCAAGCGAACACTAATGAATATACAGTTTGGAGAGAGATTTTTGAGGATTTGAGATTATTGGAATGAATTTGTTAAAATTCGAATGTAATGTATATACATAATTTTCTCCCTCATGCAACCACGTATTGAAAATAAAAATATAGGGCTTTAGAAACATTAAAATGCCTACTTTTTGTTGTAAATGGTAAGTTTATTAGTGAATGGTAATTGTACCCCTACATTTTTAGAAATTATTATCATTGTATCCCTAATTCTTCCCCATAAATATGAGACTTTAGTTCTCATCATAATAAACACAAAGTCTATTGGCTTTTATTTTCTTTTATATTTTTCTCTTTTTTCACAATGCGTTATCAGCACAAAAACTTAATTTTTCAAAGTTTAATGAAAGTAATAATTTTTTTAAAAGTATAATCATCTACCAAATGTACCAAAATTAATAACATTTGAATTCTTTTCATATAACACGTATTTCTGCAATAATGTGTATGTACGATCGTTAATTTCTGTATTTGCCTGCAATAATTTTGCCATGTAATGAATTCGGTCCTGCCACACCCTCCGCCATGTAAAGAATCAATTCGTAAAGAATTTTTATATCCGCCACCACCACTCATAAACTCGTACCAATTGTGCCAATTTTCTACGTATGTATTAATTTTGTCATGTAATGAATCTGATCCCTCTGTAATGAATTTGTTTTCTAGCAATGTTTGCCCAACTTTTGTGTTGTCTCCCAACTATTATTGCTATGGAAAAAAAGATTATTTTATCAAACATTATGTAAATAGTTTGCTTTAATTAATATTTGTTTGTACATAAATTAATTAATATTTTAATTCATGTACTCTTTGCTCTAATCTTTTATGATTGTAACATATACGTTTATGATGATTATTGAATATTCTATGTATTTAACTTGATTAAATACTTTTATATGTTTTTTTTCATAAATTTTAAATTGATAATCTATCATATTACTGCTCATGAAGTAGCACAATATTATAGCTGATATTCCAGAAGAATATATTTGTTGTTGCCCCTGAAATAACACAACGTTATAATTAATATTCCTGAAGAACATTGCTTGCTCCTGAGGAGTATAAATTATAATTCTCAATATTTCAAATGACTATTGACAGATTGCTTGAAGAAGGAATAGTAAAATACAATGTGCTCTCGAAATAGCACATGTTTCGAAGAATAAATTATTTTAGTGTTTATTCCTGAAGAAAAATATATAACTCATGTCATGTTGATATTGACTACTTGATTAATTATTATGTGATTAAACAATGTTTAATCATATTTTTCGAAATTAATTTTATTTTCTTTAATGTGTAGCTAATCAAACGACAAACATCACAAATCTTGAGTTTGCCGTACTTGATGTCAAAAACTATATGTCATTGGTCCTCGATGCTCATCTTGTCTCAAAAGGTATGGGAGAGACAATAAAAGAAGGAAACAAAGAATCCCTGCCGGATTGTGCAAAAGTACTTATCTTCCTTCGTCATCATCTTCATGATGGATTTAGAATTGAATATCTCACTAAAAAAGAGCCACGAATTATTTGAAAAAATTGACTGAAAGATTTTATCATTAAAGGACTATAGTCCTCCTCAAAGCCTGTTATTAGTGGATGTACCTTCGCTTGCGAGATTTTAAAACTGTTATTGAGTACAATTCTGAAGTGTTTAGAATATGTTCATAATCAACTTTGTGTGGATAAATAAATCACCAATGAAAATATGTCGCAAAAAACTTTTTCACATTTCATGCCTCATATATGCTCTTGCAGTAGCAGCAATATCGTGAGTATGGTTTTAAAAAGTACTCAAAACTCATATTTTGCCTACTTGTAATTGAACAAAATAATGAACTGGTGATGAAAAATCATGGGTTACATCCAACTGGTTCTGTACCATTGCTTGAAGCAAATGGTATTGCATTGCCATAAGAACATGTGATATCAAGATAAGAACATGAATTTCGGTGTAGACCCAGATATGGATGTGGAAATAGACGTGGATGTGAACATAAATTTGGACGTGGAATAAATCATGGACAAAATAATCAACAAAACTATCAGTGACAAGTCAACAATTTCAAAATACACAAAGCAAATGAAAGTAGCATATCCAGAAAGGAGCACGAAAAAAGTTTTTTAGATGTGAAATGAAAGGGAATTGGCCATGTAACTATCATACAGCAAAACATCTTGTAGATCTCTACACAATCAAATGAAAGGGAAAAGTGGAGACAAATTTTACTTGTTATGATAGTCCAATTAATGTGACTCATTTGGATGTCTTTGATTTCTTTGTTGATTCAAATAGCAATATTGACCTGATTAGGGTTGGTGTGATGGAAGACATAGATTATTTTACTTTCTATGTTTTTAGCATTTCTCTTTGTTTTAGAAATTTAGTTTGAAATATTTTTTTTTTTGGCAAAATTTAAAACTTTATTATGCATCGTTAATTTCATAATATTGAATTATATTTACTTCTTTTGAATACAATATTAAGTTTTTTTAAATATATCTATTTTTTTATATTTATTAATTCATGATAGATTGCCAAAATACCTGCTTGATTGATGGTGCAACTACTCATACTATTATTCTAAACAAAAAAATATTTTTGGACTTAATATTAGTAAAAAATAATGTTAATACAATATTTGGTGCATCGAATATCATTGAAAGCTCCGGATGTGCTTGTATTATTTTACTAAATAATACAAAATTATATATCAACAATATTTTTTATTCTATTAAATTTAGAAGAAATTTGCTTAATTTTAAAGAAATTCGCTGCAATGTATATAACATTGAGAGGATAAAAGAAAATAATATTGAATATTTTTCCATAACTTTTTTTGTCTTTGGTCAGTAACATATGAAAGAAAACTTTTATGCACTCACATCTAGCATGTATTATACATTTATAAAAATGGTTGAATCAAATATTATCACAAACCAGAAATTCGTTGACTCAAAAAGTTTCATACTTCGGCATAATCGATTTGGATATCCAGGAACTATAATGATGCGTCGAATAATAAACATCTCACTTGGACATCATTTAAAGAATTAGAAGATTCTTTTATCTAATGATTATCCATGTATAATGTTAGCAAGGTAAGTAGTCATTAGACCTTCGACTACAAAAGTCAATATTGAATCTCCAACTTTAGAATACATGAAAATATATGTGGGCTAATACACTCATCATGTGGACCAATTCGTTATTTTATGGCATCAATAGATTATTTTACTAGATGGTTCCATGTCTGCATACTTTATATTAGAAATGTAGCTCTTGCTAGACTACTTGCTCAAATCATAAAATTACAAACTCAATTTTTTGATTATTCAATCAAAACAATTCGTCTTGATAATGCAGCGAATTTAGATCACAAGCATTCGATAATTATTGTATGTCAATTGAGATTGTTATTGAACATTCAGTTTGCACATGTCCATACACAAAATGGTTTAGCAGAATCATTTATTAATCGTCTACAATTTATTAGACTATTATTTATGAAAACAAAATTTCCAGCATCTATTTGGAGTTATGTCATATTACATGCTGCATCATTGGTTCGTATAAGACCAACTGCCTATTATCAATATTCACATTTGCAACTTATATTTGGTCATGAACCTAATATTTCTCACCTATGGATTTTTAGTTGTGCTATCCAAGTCCCTATTTCACCTCTACAACGTACGAAAACGGGTCAACAACGAAGACTTGATATTTATGTAGATTTTGATTCACCATCTATTATTAGGTATCTTGAACATTAACGAATTATTTATTTACTGCACGTTTTGTAGATTGTCATTTTGATTAAATGACTTTCCAATTTTAGGAGGTAGAAAACTACATCCTGAAAAACAAGATAAAATTTCTTGGAATGAAATAACTCTATTTCACTTTGATCCCGTTACCAATCAATATGAGCAAGAGGTTGAAAAAATTAATCATTTGCAAAAAAGCTCAATTACTTTATATATTTGTTGACACAAGAAGAGTGACAAAGTCATATATTCCCGCAAGAAATATTCCAGCAAAAATTGAGGGTTAATTCCCTAAATAGTCACTGAACTTTCCCAAAAGTTTTTAGGAGGTCACCGAACTTCAAAACTTCCCTAAATAGTCACTGAACTTTGCAAAAAGTTCCTATGGGGTCACTGAACTTCAAAACCTCCCTATATAGTCATTGAACTTTGCCAAAAATTCCCATGAGATCATCAAACTTTGCAAATTGGGACCCCATACATCAATGGTTTAGTGACCCCCTATGAATTTTTTGTAAAGTTGAGTGATTATTTAGGAAAGTTTTGGCAAAGTTCAATTACTATTTAGGGAAGTTTTGAAGTTCAATGATCCCCTAGGAACTTTTTGCAAAGTTTAGTAACTATTTAAGGAAGTTTTGAAGTTTGGTGACCTCTTGGAAAGTTTTGGCAAAGTTCAATGACTATTTAGGGAATTAACCTCTAAAATTGATGTCGCTATAGGATAATTTGTTATATCAAATGAATCTCAAATACGCCAGAAACGTGATAGATCAATTGGTTCAAAAGACTCTATACATCGATAACGAAAGTACAAGAGAAAAATCAACCAAAAATTTTGGAAGAAGTAACATTAAAAAAAGATTGATTAATTAAATATTGAAAATATGATTTCTGAAGAACGAGAAGTATTCTAACATTATGAGATTTCAATAAATTATATGTTGTCTCATAATTAAGGGAACAAAATTATAATGTTATAGATAATATTTTTAACTTTAGCGGGGCTCTTAACATTATGCAATATTAGGATCTTGAACCACAGTCTATTAAAGATTGTCAACAAAGAAATAATTAGTCAAAATGAAAAGAAGTCATACAATTGGAATTGAATTCTTTAGAGAAAGGAAAAGTGTTTAGGCTTGTAGTTCGAATACCTGAAAATGTAATTCTTGTAAGATACAAATGGATTTTTATACAAAAGAGAAATGAAATTAATGATACAAAACTTGACTCGTAGTCCAAGGTTTAATTGATTATGAGGAAAAATATTCTCCCGTAATGGACGTCATTATTTTTAGATTCTTAATTAGTTTGATTGTATCACAAATGCTCGATATGTGCTTTATTAATATATTGTAATTGCCTATTTTTATGGTTTACTTGATAGTTTCTCTCTCTCTCACACACACACACACATATAAAAGTCCAAGAAGAATTTAAAGTGCCAGGAACAATTGATATGTGCTCGAGAACCATGTACTCAATTAAATTGCAAAGATCATTATATGGATGTAAACAATTCAGACACATGTGGCAAAATTGCCTTCGTAAATATTTGTTGAAGGAGGGTTAGGAAAATGACGAATTACGTTCATAGTGTTTTCATAAAGAAAACAAATATTTAATTTGCGATTTTGACAATTTATATTGATGATTTAAAATAATTGGAATTTTCGAATAGCTCAATAAAATTGCAAATTATTTGAAAAATAAATTTGAGATAAAGGATTTGGGGAAAACCAAATTTTATCTTCGGTTGCGGATTGAATATTTTTTAGAATGATTATTTGTTAATCAATCTACATATACAGAAAAAAAATTAAAACATTTTTATATAGATAATGCACATCCATTGGCGTCACCTATGGTTGTTCAATCACTTGATTTGAAAAAAGATCTATTTCGTCCACTTGAAAATGGAGAAAAGGTTCTTGATCGTGAAGTATCATATCTTAATGCAATTGTAGTATTAACTTATCTTACATACTGCATTTGACATGAAATAGATTTTTCTTTTCTTGGAATGGCGTTAGACATATTTTTCTTATCTAAAAGGTACTATTGATTTGTGATTATTTTATTCTCAAAAGTTGAAATCTGCTTTAGTGGAATATGCAGATGTATGTTATCACTCTGATCCACATAAAGCTAAATCACAAATAAGATGTGTTTACACGTGGAGGAACAATTATATCATGGAAATTTGTGAAGCAATTCTTCACAACAACATCCTCAAATCATTATGAATTATTGCAATCCATGAAATAGATCAAAAATATGTATGGTTGAGAAACATGACATATCATATCGAAGCATCATGTGGATTAACTTCAACAAAAGGTAGTCCAACAATTTTGTATGAAGATAATGAACTTGTATTGCATTACTCAAATGAGGCTATATCAAAGTTGACATAACGAAGCATAATTCTCCAAAATCGTTTCATACACATGACTTTCAGAAGAATGTGATATCAATGTTCAAAAATTTTGTTCAAGTGACAATGTGATCAATTTATTCACAAAAGCACTGCTGACCTCTACATTCAGGAACTTGGTTCACGAGATTGGAATGCATCGATTCAAAGACTTTCAGTGATCAACATCATGGGAAGAAGTTGTACTCTTTTTCATTTGCTTAAGTTTTATTCCACTGAATTTTCTTAGAAATATTTTAATAAGGTAGCATTTATTTTTAATATTCCAAAATAACTGTACTATTTTTCCTTCATTTGATTTTTTGTCCCATTTGATTTTTATCAAACAAATATTAAGCAAGACATATATTTTGTAATTTTTTATTCAAGGAAGATTGTTGTAAATGATAAATTTATTAGTATATGACAAATGTAAGCATCCATCCCTAGAAATTATTTTCATTGTATCCCTAATCATTCCTAAAAATATGGGGCTTTTATTCTTGTTATAATACACACAAATCTATTGACTTTTATTATCTCCTCTTTTTCCCTCTTTTCACAATACTTTTTTATTTTATTATTTAAATTTATTATAACGGTCGATAGGCTATTGGAGAGTTAATAAATCAAATGGGAAAAAAAACATAAGTGGAAATTACACCCAATCATATTTTTTAAGATCCAACTTAAAAAATCGGATATAAAATTTATTTATACAAAAATCAGACATTAATTCAAATTATTGATATTAATAGTAGCACCAAATTTCATCCCAAATCCTAATTACTTTCCCCTCTCCTTTTGCTCTCTATATCTCTCCGTACCTATCTCACTCACTCACTCATACATATCACAACTTCTAGTTACCGGCATCCCAGTTCATAGCCGTCGTCGTCGTCATAGCGTAAATAGTAAAGTCGCGATGGCGTCGTCATCCCAGTTCTCTCTCTCATTTATCTTGCAACGGCACCTGATTGATGCGAAGTCGTGGTGGCGTTACTATTCTTCCGTGAGCTATAGCGAACTCGCGACAACCCTAGTTACTACGTTGAGCAGCCTTGGTTGCTCTGATTAGATCTGCCATCGAAGACGATGGGTTCAGTTAATGCAATGAGGTGGCGGTTTTGTGATGTTGTGGTGATGTTGTAGTAGTTTTGCGGTTGCCGTGGGGTGTGGTGGTGCTGTGGTTGCTGTGGTGGTAGTTTTGTACGGTTTGATAAGGTAGTAGTGACGTTGGTATTGGTCATAGTTGTTGTGATCGTGGCGATGGTGTGGTGGTTGTAGGTGGGGGAGGGATGGGGTGTGGTGGGGGTGTTTGTGACCAATTATTTAGTTTATTATGACTAATAAGTTGGTTAATTTGTAACGAATAAATAATATGTGACCTAAAAATTTTTATTATGACTCATAATGTATTAAATTGTGAACAAGAAATAACTTGTGGCCAATCAATTTGATAATTCGTAACTGCTAAATAAATTGTGATTTATAAAATTTGTGATTGATTAATAAATTGTAATCTATAAATTTTTTTTTATTTGTGTTCGAGAAATTATTTGTGACCTATAAAAATTTTAATTTGTAACCGAGAAATAAATTGTGACCAAATTATATGGAATTGCAACCTTAATATATAATTATTAAAATACATTTTTAATTAAATATTTCATAAATAAAATTTAATTATATCTTTTATTTGAATTTTTAAACATTGTTTCTTAATTTTTTAAAATGAATCATACTTAATCTCTTAGATATGAAATTTTCTCAAATCATAATAACAATATGGCCTCTAGAAACAAGCCAAATTACCTATTATTTTTTATTTTATAATGGCAATGGACTTGCTTTGGAGAGAATAAATTAAAAAGGTAAAACATAAAAATGCTCACTTAGAGAGAATAAATCAAGAGGGCAAAACATAAAAAAAGATAGCTCAGATATCAGTATTGAGATTAAAACTTGGGATCTCAAGGTATATATATATATATATATATATATATATATATATTTATTGGTGAATGGTCATTATACTCCTTCAGTCATAGTAATTATAATGGGTAATTACCACATAATGTCCCCACATTATAGTGGAAAATGTCCATACATTTTTTTTTTTGTATTTTCATCATTATTTCCACATTTCATTGCGCAAAATGTCATTTTCCCCAATTTTTTCAATTAAAAATTATGAAATTACGAATATATCATTCTATTTAAATAAAAGAAAAAACTAATTGCAATCACAGTTTCAATTTTTAACAAAAAAAGTCCAAATAAGTTACAAATAAATTATTAAAAATGTAATTAGTACATAATATCCCTACGTTTCCCTATTATTGCAAAAAATGTTCACACCTTTTATTTATTTATTTTATTATTATTTTTGTTCTTTGCAATTTCACACTTAACTGCACATTTAATTGCACAAACCATTATTTCTATCCGTTTTCATCAAATTTCTCAATAACATGTCGTGAAATGACGAATACACCCTCCTATTTAAATAAAGAAATATTTTTAATTTCTAATTTTTTAATAATTTATTTGGGACTTGTTTGCAATTTTTAATTTTTAGTTTTTTTTTTAATTTTTAAATAAATTTAAATCGGGACTCATTTGCACTTTTTTAAAAAAAAATAAATTTATTTTAATAATTTATTGTGGACTTGTTTGCACTTTTTTAAAAAAAATAGGACTATGGTTACAATTAATTCTTTAGCTTTTTTATTTAAATAGGAGGTTATGTTCTTCATTTCACAGCTTTTTATTGAGAAAAGATCAAAATGAATAGAATTGATGGTTTGCGCAATAAAATGTGTAATTAAGTTTGAAAATGCAAAAAAAAAAAAGACTATTTTACAATAATAGTGAAAGGTAGAGACATTATGTGATAATTACTCTTTTAATAATTTATTTGTTACTTATTTGCGCTTTTTAAAAAATTTGGGATTATGATTACAATTAGTTTTTTCTTTTTCTTTTTGTTTTATTTAAAAAGAATGATATATTCGTCATTTCATAATTTTTAATTTGGAAAATAGGTGAAAATGACATTTTGTGTAATGAAAAGTGAAAAAAAGAGTGAAATGCCGAAAAATGAAATGTATGGACGTTTTCCACATTAATAATGAAAGGTTGGGACTTTATGTGTTAATTACCCTTATTATAATTATTACATTCTTTGCAACATTGTTCTTCCCTATTCATATGGGACTTTGGTTCTTAATGAGATATACACAAGTCTAGTACATGTTTGATACACATTAAAATTTTCATTATCATTTTTCTACTTATTTTTAATCACATATTTTTCAAAAAAAATAATATTTTACATCACATCAATAACTTTTCCTTCTTTTTCAACTACACATTCTCCATCAATTTACTATTTCAGAATACATTCTTCCAAAATATGTGGCATTATTAACTTTTCTAATTTTTTTCTCCTTTTTTTTCTATTTTATAATACATTATTATCACGATTCATCTTCAAAAGATAGTAATAATTTTTTGTGCATGCATAGAGTTTTATTTCAAGTTATGATTATATTTTGACTAATGGACCAATGATAGGTACGGCTAACCGGCCCGTCAGCTCCGGCTCAGTGGACCCTAGCCTAGGCAAGCTTGTGACGGGGGCAAAAAATGGCCCGTGATTTTGGCCCATTGAACTGGAATTCATTATTTCTTTTATTTAAACTGTATATATAATACACAAATATACATTTACAATTCAAACAATTAATAGGATCATGTGCACATTTTGTTTAATTAACAGTTGCTAGCAATTTTTAGCTTCCATGTACACCTAGTGTACTATGTTGTTTAAAAATTTTAAAGGTGGGTGATTGGTGAACGAAGTTATAGTGATTCAACTTTATTTTATTTCAATTATATTATTAAATTATAATTCTATCCATTCAAATTATTTAATTCAAATTAGTTACCTTTAACTTTCGTGCGTGTGTTCGTTATCTCAAAACCTTATAAAATTACATAAAACTAACATAATGGAAAAAAGTGTAATAGAATGTGATGCGAGTTAACGCATGGCAAATTCTAACTCGACTAAATTGAACAAAATTTACACTGTTAAAAAGAATTTAGAATTTCACGAATTTAACAAAAAAAAAAACCCCTTGAGTCGATCAGCTCAATGAAGCTCAAGCCTAGCCACAAAAGTTTGGCCAAGCTTTTTTTTTTGTTAGACAGCGCATAAGCCTCGTTGACACTTGTAACTAATAATTATCTTTCACATAATTCACAAGAATATTCGGGGGCATCCGTGGGTATTAAACCAATTGTTAGCCGTGTGTATTAGACCAATTACTATCATTTTTCCTATGTATGCCACGATTATCAATTCACATTAATTGTTGTACTCTTTTTACTCAATTTGTTGCAAAAGCAATTTATTCAATTTACATAATCACGCTGCATATGTTAATATAAAACTAATTGCATGGGCTATAATTATTTCTTTTCTTGTTCTAATCTATGACTTCTGCCTTCTGGATTTACTCTTCTTTATATTAAAGTTCTTCACGTTTGTTTATCGTATAATATTATGTTATTGCTTCTAAAAACAAAACATTATTTGGTTAATAATTACTCAGCGGTTTTCCTGAAGAAGCACAAATTCAACTCAATATCAAGTTGTAATTTTCAAAGAAAAATAACTTATATTTGGTTAATATTCGAGAAGAATACTAATTATCGTTCTTAAATAGCATAAAATTCTGTGTTCTAATATTCTCAATGAATATTATACTATTGCTCACGAAGATGCATACATATTTATATATTAAAATGGTTTAAAAGGGATTATCAAAATATCTACTTAACGAATAGTGCAATTATGCACACAATTCTCCAAGTACTTCTTGAAATTAACATTAACAGAAAATAATGTTAACATGATTTCATGTGAATCAAATGTTGTTGAAGGCTTTGGAAGATCTAGTATTATTTTATCAAATAATACAAAATTATACGGATTCAAACAATCTGGATGCGTGTGGTATGACAATGTCTACCCTTGTGTTTTTATTAAAAAAACGAATATTAAATTTGCAGTTGTCACAAATTTTTTTTTTTTTGATGATTTAAATCTAACTGGAACTCACAAAGAGCATAATAAAATTGCAAGTTATTTGAACAATGAATTTGAAAGAAAGCTTTGGGAAAAATCAAATTTTGTCTTTTCTTGCAGATCGAACATTTTCAATATATATATATATATTCGTTCATCAATCTTCATAAATAAAAAAAGTTTTAAAACGTTTTATATGGTTAAATCACATTCATTAATATCACATATGGTTGTTCGATCATTTAACGTGAAAAAAAGAGATCAATTTCGTCCAATGGAAGGAGGAAAAAAGGTTCTTGGTCATGAAATACAATATCTTAGTGTAATTGGAGTATTAACACATCTTGCAAACCGTACTAGACCATATATAACCTTTTTTCTGTAAATCTCGATATAACTCTACACCAACTCAAATATATTAGAATGGTGTTAAACACATTTTTTGTTACTTGAGGGGTACTATTGATATAAAATTATTTTATTCTCAAAAATAGAGATCTTCTTTAGTAGGATATGCGGATGCAGTTTATTTCTGCGATTCTCATAAAGCTAAATGATAAATGGGATATGTGTTCACATATAGAGGAACAACTATACCATGGAGATTGGTAAAACAAACCTTGACATCAATACTTTCAAATCATTTTGCAATCCATGAGCAGGCCGAGAACGTGTATAAATATAGATGAGGAACACGACCCATCATATCCTAACATCATGCAGACTAACTTCAACCAAAGATAGTCCAGTTTGTATTGCACAACTCAAATGAGAATATAACAAAAGAGACATGATAAAAACATATTTTTCAAAAATTCTTCCATACGCATGAGCTTTAGAAGATTGGTGGTATCGATGTTCGACAAAATCGCTCAAGTAGTAATGTGATTGACTCATTCACAAAAGTATCACCGACATCTACATTCAAGATATATTTATAACTTTCTATATAGTATTTTTTCTTTTTAAATTAGAAACACTATTTTATACAAATTACAACTCCTAAGCTTGTGAATCATATTGTTCAAATAGTGAATGACCTGAGCCATGTAGATAGTCAAGTTTTTCTATGAGCATCTAGTCTTAAAATGTGAACTTTACACATTTTTCTTGTTGTGTACTTAATACACAAGCCTCCTTTAAAAGTTGTGATGAAATTACCTTAAAAAAATTTGACAGCGTAACAATAAGGTCGAAATGGTAGCAGTATGATTCGAGCCCACCGAATTCACGATGTTTCCTTAAAACGAATTTGCTGCCTTCACAGGTGCTAAAGGTGTTCAGCAATCGTTTCCCAGGATAGAACGAATTTTCGTCTCCTACGGAAGC
>CAIGRP010094674.1:0-18375 GCA_903798385.1 Fraxinus cuspidata | reverse complement strand
AAAAAAGGAAAAGAAAAGAAAGAAAGAAAGCAGAAGAACCCACAGAAATGAATGGATACCCAATTCAACCACCAGTCTCATAAATCCTTATGACCCATTGTTCTTGTTTAATAATATCCAAACATTCATATACTCATTAAAATCATCAGTATATACAAAAAGTAAAAATAAAATCAAAGAACAACAAACTCCGTAAATTTAACCATTGATCACGGGGTGTCAATTTTACCAAAAACTCAACACGAATGCCCCCAAAAAGATAGTTAAGATACAAGAGACTCGCTTTTCTTATAGTAGTTTTATGAAGTTAAAGATAACCCACTAATTTCTCCACTATCCAGCCGCATATTTAGCTTTAAAAAGGACTAACTAGAAAAATGAAAAATGGTAAAATCAACTGAACGGATCTAAATATTAGATATTTTCTTGTTTAAAATTTTGGGTCTTTGTGTAATGAGTTGAACAATAGAATAATGGGATTGTATTTTGAGTAAAATTATATTGTTATTCGGACAAAGATATTATTATATTTATATTCGATCATATTGGTCAAAAAATTTATTATTGTTCGACCAAATGTTGAATTTGTTGGCCGAGGGCTAACAGTGATCAAACATGTAGTCAAGGTATTTTCATAATTTTCCTAATTCATGAGTGATCTTATAACTTGGGAGATAATATCTTAATTCTTAGCAGTTGTTTGACAAAGTATTTGGTAAAAGATTTAACAATAAAATTTATGACATATATAATTGAAAAGTTGATAAAAATTGAGAATTTCATTAAATGTACGATTAAAATTTAAGTCTGACCAGTTGACAAGTTGCTAAAAATTGAGCGAAGTCAAGAAGTATGTAGTTTACTGTTAGCATTAATTTTAAATTCCTATACCAAAGAGCAAATTCAATTGCGGCTGGATGTTATAATCAAAGGGAACCTTGGCATTTAGATTGAGAGTTTACAAGATTATTCTCATAACTCACATTAACTACCAATAATCCTTGCAAGAACAAGAACCATCTTTAAAACAATGAAACCTGTTCCTATCGCGGACAACTATTTCTCGGTTAACAATCTCAGAAATTAACTTTAAAGCAGCATGACAGTCGTCACAAACCCGTAGATTTTTTGAAATCCTAACTGTTTCTCCAGGTGGGGTATTGAGAAGCCCAAAAGCCACAGCTAATTTCTCACTGTGGCGATGCAAAAACCTTTCCTTCTCACTCTCTTCCATGTCCAGGAGAACCACAGAGGTGTTTGCCACATATCCTTTCAACCTCATGAGTTCGAGTAGTTCGTACCATTTCTTAAAAATCTCCTCAGCTTGAGGATGGGTCTCATCTCCGGCTACAAATTCATGAGCCACACCTTTTACAGCAATTGAACTCCAACCGGGTGTCTTCTTTACCTGTCTATCTTTCATCATCTTCCTCACCCTTGCTGCATCTTCCCATCGCTTTGCATCTGCGTATATGTTTGATAAAAGCACATAATATCCATCATTGAGTGGATCCAATTCGTGCAAGTGTCTGATTGCTTCTTCGGCCATTTCAATGTTCTTGTGGACCTTGCACCCACCTAGAAGGGTGCCCCAGACTACTGCATTTGGTTTCATTGGCATATCTTTTATGAACTCACGGGCTTCTTGCAGGAGCCCAGCACGGCTTAATAGATCAACCATGCAACCATAGTGTTCGATACTGGGAATAAGTCCATGATCTGTAGTCATGCTAGTAAAAAATCTCCGGCCCTCATCTATAAGTCCCATATGGCTGCAAGCATGCAAAAGTCCAATGAAGGTGACCCTGTTTGGCTTCAACCCTGTCTGAATCATCTTGGAGAATAGTTCCAAAGCTTCCTCAGCTTGTCCATGAATTGCCAGTCCTTGAATCATGGCTGACCATGAAACAATTGTCCGCTCCTTCATATCCTCAAAAACATCCTGAGCATCTTTCAAACATCCACATTTGATATACATATCAATCAGAGTATTACAAATTCGAATATTTCTCTTGAACCCGCTCTTCTCCGAGTACTCGTGAATCTTTCTCCCAAGATCAAGTCTGCCTAGATCGGCACAAGCTGCTAGAACGGCCACCACGGTTGCCTCATTAAGCCTTAAGCCCATCTCTTCCATCTCTGCATAGAGATCAATAGCCTCCTTAGGCTTCCCACATTGGACAAAACCTGCAATCATAGCCGTCCACGACCTCACATTCCTCTCAGGCATTTGCGAAAACAATTCATAAGCCGATTCAACATCACCCCTCTTCACTAATTGGGTGATCATTATATTCCAAGTCACAGCATCTCGTTGCCGCATTTTATCAAACAACTGCCTGGCATCATTTATGTTCCCACAAGATGCACATAAATGAACAAGCATGTTTTGCAAAAATAAATTAGATTGAAGCCCAAGTTTCTCAATATAAGCGTGAATAATTCTTCCATGAAAAACATCCAAAATTTGCAGACAAGCCTTGAGAACAAAAGAGCAAGTAAAACTATCAGGAGAGACATTGTGTAGTCTCAGTTGGTGAAACAACAAAATAGCATTAAATGGAGAATCACTCTCAGCAAAATCTCTTAAGCAAGAATTCCAAAAAAAAATTTCGGGTCGATGAACATGCATAAAGATTTTCTGGGCATCCGAGAAGCTAGGAGTTAAAGCACAAAGAGAAGCTACATGGGAAAGCGGGAGGACAGAGAATGGAGTACCAGTTTTAACGACATGGGCAAGCACTTGGTTGAGCTCAAATACGGAGTTAAATTCAGGAACTCTTGGAGTATTTGAAATTGCTGGGGTACAAGTTTTGGTGTTGGAATTTGGGGGGAGAACCTTATGGAGTGGTGACACGGAAACGGTGGGAAGTGACTGAACCATATTGTACATTTTTTTTTGCTTTAGGATAGTCGAAGTATAATCTGTTCTATTTATTATATTGATTGACCTGACCAGGATTGAAAAAATCACCACAATGCTCGAGTTCACTACACTTGTCTAACTAGGGACAGACGCAAATATTTTCAGTTAGGATAAAGCCAAGTGTACAGAAATTAATTTTACAGAAATTTTACCTACCTCACATTGGTGGACCCCATGCGGGACCCATGATAATAAAAAATGGCCAAAAAAATCCCACCCACTCCACCTATTGTGAGGTATCGGTGGGGGTTCCTGTACCCCAAAGATGGTCCTTTAAGTTAAGGGATACAATCAAATCCTCCACAAATTGAATATTTTATTCTTGATTTTTGAATGATTTATACTTGACCTAAAAAATATAGAATCGCATTTAAAAATAGTTCGCTCATCATTTTTATTCACTTGATTTCGAACAATCATTGTATTTATACTTTACTCCTCACAAGAAAATGCATTTTTACATTTAAAAGATTTATAATATATACAAACAATCAATACAAGTAATCGAAAAAAAAACATATAACAAATATGCAATACTAATAATCAATCAAATAAACACAATTCGTTAAATATATGTCAAATAGGATATAATCAGTTCAGACACATTCTATATACATAATTTGATAAGAGAAAATGCAATTTTAGGTCCTAATTAGTTGAAAATTTGATTAAAAAGTGAAAATTTGTGATAGATGTGATAATTTGGAAAGAAATCATGACCAAATTTTAAAAAATTAGAATTGTTAAAATTTTGGTAAAGGTGTAAGGAGGAGAGCAAGAGAAAAATGAAAAAATTCAAATTTATTTTGATTTTGTCCTTGTTTGGGGAAGATTAAAATCATATTTTTTAGTAAATTTTGATAAAAATTGAAAAATTATGTATTTAATGAAATATGTTATTAAAATTAATTGTTAACTTTAATTTAGATTTCAATCGAAACAAAATTGAATTTAAAAAAAAAATCTCAAAAGTTGGGAGGTCACATGACCCCCTAGGACCCAATCGATGTGTCTTACAATCAAGTTTTTGGAAAGTGCATTTTTTTCATATGCTTTTAAGACTAAAAAATTATTTTTTACCATGTTTAGATAAATTTCGAAAGTGCATTTTTTGATTAAAAAAGTTTTTAGAAGAAGGTGATGTAAGATAACTTTTATATAAAACTCTTCTATAAGAAACAAAAATCGAAGTCTACCAAACAGATCGTCCATAAAGTTAAATGTAAAATTGTATTCTTCTTTTATAGGGTTGAATGCATCGAGGGCAACTCATTTTTTAGTGAAATTGCATCTAAGTTACTTATCTTTAACTTTGTATAATCAAGCTATTCAATTTTGATTTGCTTGGCCACTCAATCCATTGTCTTCAGCAAATTATGTTAAATGGACTGACAACAATGGCTGACGTAGTCAAATTTTTAACAAATCAAAGTTGGCCGATTTGATTAAAGATTATATATATTCGTGGTTTAGACTCGAAACATTATTCTAGTTGATATGAAATTTTGTTAAGACTTTGAATCATTTGCTTAATTTTTGTTATAAGAGTTGAACTTACACGTGACGTTTGTATACCCAGTTTTTCCATCCTTGTGCTCTAACGTTCAAATTTCAAACAAACACAGCATCTAGAAACTATATTGAATTCTCATTTATTTTGCTCAAATACTTTTGCAGTTACCAATCAATTGAAGATGAATTAGGTTAGGTTATGCCACATCGTCCATACTTACTAAATATTTTTTTTCTTTATTTCAATAGGTCCAACGGGGAACGATTTAGGTAAACAACTGCTACTTTCTCCTTTAAATTTTCCACATTAATTAATAACCACCTTAATTAACGAATGGATAGAGATGCATATGCAGAATTTCCCTCTCTTAACCCCACAAAAAGCAAGCCTATCTTGACTCAAAAATTTTCCAAGAAATGACAGAATAATTGATTTGTCACTGGAATCTTTGCAAAATTACACTGTAGTTTTTGGTTGAATACTGATTCCAAGTCAAGCTGAGCAGCCGATTTTACATCGAACTTTAATTCAAAACAAGTGTGTCATTTGTGGGGACAAAGATGATGACAGCTCATTTCAATGCAATTATGTAGCAGACCAGACAGAGAGATTCATTACATTTCCTCTCTTTTTCTACTTCCTGCAATGTCAATTGAGGTTCTTCTTGGAACAGGTTTTTGAATAGAATTTCAATTGGCGAGAGGTGTGAAGCGATCTCGTACTTAAAGATGAACAAGGATAATCAATTTGAACATCGTTTTTCTGCAAACCCTTTAATGAGCAATTCATTTGGAAACACTACTCCAGTAAGGGATTCTTCACTGTCTGATCAGTCCTTCCAAAGTCCCTCCTCTTCTGAGGACTTTACTTACTTTAGATCAAGTATATATTAAATTCATATCGACTAATCTCTTTCATTTGAGGGTATGTATGGAGATTCGGAAGAATAACCGAAGTTTCTTTGAATTGCAGATAAAGAGGAAGGGGCTGCGAAAGTGAGAAATCACAAGAAGAAATTAGAAAGGAAGGCCAATAGTTTTGCCTACAGAATTCGCGAGCACGGTAAGTTTTATACGATAATTTAGCTTTTACCAACGAAAAAGATGCAAGAAATAGACTGCTTTGGATATAGAGAGCATTAAAAAATGGGGACTTCAATAATTTTAGTTGAAGAAGTAAAAGAAAGAAGTCAATTGTTAAGAAAATCGTATTTAGGTCGAAAGAGCTTTCAAATCACTTAATCGCTTAAAATATCCGTCAAGGGAAACCCACAAAGCATTTTAAGATCCAACTAGCAATTTGATTGATTAAGACTCAAACGAACACACCGATTTCAAGATTGGTATTCTCGACATGGAAAGGAAAAAGATCTTTTGTGGATGCTGAATTCTGTTGTGTTTAAAAGTGAGCATTTCTTTTATACCTGGTGTGTGAATTTGCAGTGAGGCTGGGGCCTAAATTTTCTGAAACAGTGAAGGGGAAGTTGAGTGTTGGGGCCAAAATAATCAAGAAAGGTGGTAGAGAAAACATTTTCAAGGACATTTTTGGTGTCATCAATGGAGAGAGGCTATTGAAGGCATCTCAGTGCTATTTATCAACCTCAGCAGGGCCAATTGCTGGGATTATGTTTATCTCTACAGAAAAGGTTTCATTCTGCAGTGAAAGATCCATTACTGTCCAATCCTCTTCTGGAGCCCTTATCAGAACTCTTTACAAGGTAAATAATATCAAGATTCAATTGTTAACTAGTCGAGTGTCATTCACTGAATGAACTTTTTAAGGATTATGTTGCTGTATCTACTTAAACTCCATTATAGACTATCTGAATCATGATTTTATCATGTATTTCATAATAATTCTCATTGCTGCAGGTTTCTGTTCCTGTGAAGAAGATAAAAGAAGCTAAACAAAGTGAGAACGAAAACAATCCATCACAGAAGTACATAGAAATAGTCACTGAAGACAATTTTGAATTTTGGTTTATGGGATTTGTAAGGTATGAGAAAGCCTTTTTGAATCTACAAAAGGCCATTTCTTTATGCAAATAGATTAGTCACAAGATAGATTTGAACTTTGAAGAAAGCAAAATGGAAATCTCCTTTTATTTCACCTGTCGTTTGAATTTGAGAGACGAAAAGTTTGAGAACTTTGTTAAAAAACTTTCGATCAAGTATAGTATGGTCCATACAGTAGTTTACCCAAATTTGTATTTAAAAATTTACATCAATCATGTGTTGTTTGTTTTAGTACAATATGTTCAAAGAAGTTGTGTCTTTAAGATTGCTTTGGCATTTCTGTACCGTTCCAATGTTTTTGTAACTGATAGAGAAGACTAGCATTGTAGCAAACAATTCAAGGATTTTATCAAGGAAAGAAGAGGAGAAAAAACATTCCATCTCAAACACAAAACCCGAAAAAAACTAGCAATCAAAAGCATCCAGTTGGTCTAGGATCATGGTGGTTATTTGCACCAGTGCCATAATCTGTCCTCTCAATATCCATTTTTCCTCGTACAAATGATCATCCTCCTCCAAGATCCCTACAGCCATCTAAAAACTTCATTTAATCTTAAAATTTTACAGGGAAACAAAGAAATGGACCTGAATCTGATAGTGGGAATCTTGGTCCCAAGATTTTCAGTAATTGCCTTGAAGTTTCCTGTCAGTCAACAAAATCAAAACACGAGAAATATATTTATGGACCATGTATGTAAGAAAAGTTGAAATATTGGTTCTTACCTGTAGCAGGAACTGCAATAGTGGAGAAAATAGAAGCCAAAACCAGAGAATACAAACTGTCCAAGCAGAGTCTTCTTCCCATTTTGATGTACTAGTACTTGTTAAGAAGGAAAAGTTTTATTGAACGATAAATTTAAACTGCTATGCTAGAAATTATGTGTGTGTATTTTCTAAATGGGGAGGTGAGTTCCCACATGCCTAACATTATCTGCAAGAGTGACGCTTTAATATCATTAGTTACAGGCCATCACTAGTAAAAGAACAAAGGTTTGCACAAATTAAGAGGTACAGACAGTTACAAATTACAATATGGGCATCATCATGAGGTAGGTAGGAAGGAAGGAAGGAATGGTCAATAGTGTCATGTTTCGTTAAGCTTAAAAGCCAACAAAATGGCTTCATTTTTTCTTATTTCCACAGTATCAAAGTTGCCTTCTATGAATGAAGCAAGGCCAAACAAACCCGAATGGTCAATTATGATTCATCTGGTTTAATCGCAGTGCTACATTAGTTAAACATGTCATATGTTCTTGTCCATCATTACTTAATTAGTCACTAATCTGTTTTGGAATGTCAACTGAAGCTAATTCCTTATTTTTCACAAGCTGTTCATATAAAGGATTCCATAACGCAGCCCTAAGGTTCAAAAAAGAGGAACTGAGTTACAGTGGATACCTATGCTCCTACAAACAAAGAAAGACATGAGAATTGACAGAATCCTTCAAGGAGTTGAAATTAAGCGTAGATTCGTAGATTCCCTAATTGGGCAACACATCCTTGAACAGAACATGAAACAGAAGAACCATTTGGGAATGCAACACACGTATGTTAAAACCTTCCATTGCATACAGAAGGCTTTTTTTTTTTATTCTTTCCCATCAATTTCCTCCCTCATATCCAACGAGGAATTTTTTTAGGCCTTCCTGAACATAACCCCGAATGGAGTATCATTCAGAGTCAAGTGTCTAACTCCATCACAGATCGAGATACCGACATCCCTGGAAATAATCGTGCGCGTGAGGATTTATCTACTTAGCTCGGCTATGCCCCGATTATGCCACGGTGGATAGGTTTATAACATGTCACGTGCGACTACCATCTAGAATTAATTAAACACTCATATTTGCATATATCACTGGAAAGTAAAATCTTCCTTATTACATACATATAATTAAAGTTTGCTTAAAAAGTACTTGTTACATTTTCAGAATTTAAGTATATCAAAGATATAATTTAACTTTCAAGCCTTCTTAAACATTACTCTAAATGGAACATCATCATCAGTAGTAGTCAAAGCCAAACGTCTGTATCCATCTTGTATGATAATACCAACATCTCCGCATATAACCCTGCAATAGTCACACACCGTAGGGCAGAAAACAATCTTATAGTCACGTTCATATTTTTCAATCTTGAACCAGTTGCTTATAGTTTCGCGGCTGGGATTGCCTTCAACTCCACCGGTTGTCACGAAATATTTCCCGGCTGATTCGTCGAGCTTCCATACAGTGGACTGAACGCAAATTGAAGCAGCCGAGAACTTGATGTTTAAATCAGTGGAGACACTGATCACCCCTTTGTTAAGATCGACAGGTGTAAATGTCAATGGAAGGCCATCTTTAACTTCCATTTGCTCTTGAACAACGACGAGAGGGCAAGTTTCATTAATTCTGTCTAGTGTAAGCCCACCACCTCTGCCCCGGATGACAGGCAAGATGTAGTAATCAATGCCGGTCCGGAGTGCTTTTCCAGTTATGTCAAGCACCGGCTCGGGTGCTTCAGTGGCTGAACATGGACTGAACAAAGAGGTGATGGTGTAGAAAGAGAGGAGAATGAATGACAGAGAGAGTTTAGTTGTTATATTCATAGTTAGCCAACGAAAATCTATGTGCAGAGAAAAAAATGGAGTTGAGCATCCAGTTTTTATAGTTGATCTAATTACACAATGGCACACGGAAAGGAACCTTTCATCTTTGACAAAATTAAGCTTATTTTGGATAGGCTTTGACTTCGATGTAAAATAGTATCTTAATTAAGCTTAATTGTGTATTCAAAGTCCAAATGGATGAAAAGAAATATATCAAAGGGTTCGTGTATATTGAAGATGTTGGAGGGTATGAAATCTAATATTGTTTTTTTTTTTTTCAAGATTGCTCAACTATTGCGATAAGGTGGAAAGAGAACATATTTTGTCAACTTTGTCTCAAAAATAACTAGAACTACTACTGTTAGAGAAAACAACGGCATGAAGCCCCAATTATTTTCGTTATTACTTTTTATTACATAACTTAACACTTTGAGATCTATTCTAAAACTCCGAAATTGTTTGAATTGTCTTCGTTCATATTTTTCTCTGACTATAGCTACATATATTAAGTCCATCAGAAGTTCACGGGAATCGAGAAAGTCACATTTTATCTCATATATGTGATTTTTGGATTTTTTAAGTCTATCGTTATTCTATTTTTTAAGGACGGGTAGAGGAAGAAGGTACAATCTTGACCTCAAGTACAAGAACAACCACCCTTAATCAATTGGGGCAAAGTGAATTTATAGCTCTACTATTACTCCTAGAAACGAATAATTAGATGCCTTCAAAAAAAAAAAAAAAAAGAAGATAAAATGTGTTATGTACATAACGGGCTCAAGTTGACCTCAGCTAAAGATGTAAATAATTAAACTTATCCCGTTTGGGGGTATAATATAAGAACTAAAGGAGTTACATTTCATTCGTCCTATACAAACTCGTCATCATACGCTGAGTGTAGTTTTTCTTTGATTATTGATCACTTTTGAACTTCTTAATTGGAGGAAATTTTAAAATTTTAATGTTGTACTACAAATTGAAAAAAAATTATAACTTCGCCTCAATCTACATAAAAGTAACCAAAAACGCCTCCAACATATTTCCTTGTACTCCGATAGAAAGGTGGAGCCTCTACTCACACCTAACTCGCATGCACCACATTTATTGCAGACCGAGGAATATTCGTTTTATTAGCACATTCTATATCCAAGCTCATATTGATCAAGTCATTGTCAATTTCAAATTAAATTTAATTATGTGGCTCTTCAAATAATTTAATAACTCGTGCTTCAAGTGGCATCAAACTTGTTAATTTATGTGCTATACAAAGACCATAGTCAGATGTACAAGTCGTCTTTCTTAACTCTGCCCACATGCAGATTCACATAAACAATTATTTGAGCCGATTTGCAAATCTCCATTTACTTCAAGTCTTCCAAAAATTATTATTATTTTTTAAAATAGCTTCGATTCACGGGAAGTTTTTGATTCAATTTATGAACTTGCCGGTAGTTCCACTTGGTTACCATGTGCCTTGAGACCAACTCTCGTGTGTGTAAATGAATTAAGCGCTTCTTGTACAGGCTGTATTTATAGGAGTTTTTACGAGTGATGAGGTGGCAATACTGGATTGGTTGGTTTGAAATTGTTTTTTATCCAATAGCCAATAAAATTGTGCCAACTGACAAATTATCAGACAAAAATCTATGTACATGTAGCATGATTGGTGTGTACATCGGTACATATACAAGTAAACTTTGACATTTATCCCTACACACCAACTCCTTTCCATCAGTTCACAAAATGTATCGGAACCACCATGCTGACAGCTATTCGGGATCCGTCCCCGCCAACGGAGTTCCCGAATACATTCCTAAACAGCCTAATGCCCCGCCACTTCTCTCCCCCGGCCGTGTAGTCCCCGAAAGGGTATCTTCGAGGTGGTCAACCGGTCTTTGCCACTGCTGTGATGATCCTGCAAATTGTACGAGTATTGATATCAATTCTTCTAATTAATTTGAGAGTTTCATTACTTAGTGAAAATGCTAAACATTTTTTTTTCTTATGTTGTAAACTAGGTTTGATCACTTGGTTTTGTCCCTGCATCACTTTTGGACAGATTGCTGAGATAGTGAGTAAGGGATCATCACGTAAGTTACTTGTCACACTACAATATTCTTAATATCTACCTTCGTCATCGTTCTTTTTCGACTTTTTTAACAAGAGGAGATTCGGGAACTTATTCAAATCGGAAGAACGGTTGACTTTATATCCAGATCTGCTGTCTTCGTCTCTATTCCCTTAGATGTTCAAACCCTTGCAAGTAGTCACCATTGAACCCTGAATTCTGATCTAGTTACCCTTTACTTTTTATTTCATCGCATTTCAAAGAAAAAAAAATTAATGATTTAACTTCATGCCGTATTGACATTTTTTTGAGCACTAATGACATGATTGATAAGAAGGATTCATACTACACGGGATAAATTATTAAAGAAGAGGAAGAGTTAAAAATCTTTTCCCATATACTATATAGAATATCCTTCAACACTGTTAGTGCTACTAGACCGGAATAGTGAAAACAACCATTAATAAGATTTTAGCTTCTTTATTTTTCTTTTAGACTCACCATATTATTTGATCCGTCATAACAAACAAGCTATAACTATACGTTTATATATTGTGCCTAGTTGCGAGATTGTACGTTAATGAACTGTTAGCATGCGTGCAAAGTGTTTATAAACGGTTTCATTTATATATAAATAAAAAGAGCGGTGGATATAAGTGAGTAGAATTTGTGGATCTCTCAAAATACGTAGATGCATGGCTTGAATTATAAACATGAGCCAAACATAAGCTATATACTTTGACAAACATGAGATGCACGTGCCATTCTCGTACTTTTAGAGCATCTCCAATGTATTTTATAGATTGCAGTCTACGTGGTAGATAAATAAATAGACTTTTAGACGATATTGATATCTAATAAATACATGATCAATTTCAAAATTGATCTCCAACGAATTCCATGGATCACTATCTAGGTCACTTTAATTTCCTTAAAATAAAATTAAAAAAAAAAACCCGTCTATATATGAATAAGAAATATTAATTTTGTTATGCCTATTTTAATGTTTCTCAAACAGTATAATGGAATCCTTATGAGCTTGCATGGGAGAGTATTTCACCATCTAATTTTACTTTCATGACGTTTTTAAAACAATGTATTTTATTGAAGATGCTCTTAAAACATCCAATACTAAATCGAGTTAGACTATATTCCGAAGTGATATATTCCATCATTGATTGTTGCACATCGTCTTAAAGAATACTCCCCTGTACGGGCTCCATTTTAATTTTAATACATTTTTCTTTTTCTTCTTTTTAACCACAAATTTTTCAATAACATAATATTATTCGTAAATCCAAAATTTTTCATTCTTTGTTAACTACACATTCTCTAAAAAACTACTATTCCAAAATACATTTTTCTCAAAACCTCGTAAAATGTAGCCCAAACTCTTCATTTAAGATGATTTATGTGGTTGTGACATTGCAGCTTGTGCAGAAAGTGGGACGAAATATGCACTGCTTCTTCTGACTGGATTTGCATGCTTATACTCATGCTTCTATCGATCTAAACTGAGGGGCCAATATGACTTGGAAGAATCGCCTTGTGTGGATTGCCTTGTGCATTTCTGCTGTGAAACATGTGCACTTTGTCAAGAATACAGAGAGCTTCATAGCCGTGGATTTGATATGGGAATAGGTATGATATTTTTTTTTTTTTTGATCTCCCATCAAAATATATTATGTCTTTACAGTCGAAATATTTTAAACTTAATCGTTTAAAACTTACTCATTTACTTATAAGTAAATGTAGCTACTTATATGTATGTTTGGTTGATGAAATTGAAGGTTGGGAAGCCAACATGGATAGGCAACAGCGCGGAGTTACAGTAGCTCCAATTGTAACTTCTGGAATGAGAAGATAAGTCAGTCCTTCGATTAATTTCACATAATTGCAATTTTTTTCTTTTTCTTTTTCCTTTTTCTTGTCCAAGTCTCTGTATATGAAGTGTGAACCATATTGAATTATTATTTATTGTTTTGGAAAAATGCTTCACCTTGTGTTCTTTAGTACCTATCACCTTTTTATTTAGAGCTATGAGATAACATAGAATTTTTTTAAATTGTTTTTCAACAAATAAATACATTTTTGGATCCATTTCTGTTAAAGCAGTAGGAAAAAGAATGTGTTATTTATACAGTGAGTGAAAAGATAATTTACAATGTTAAAATCTATATACTCCTACCCAATTTTTTGTATGTCTACCACAAGAGAAAGAATCATCTATTTCAAGCCTACACTCAATCAACCAATTATTCCCCAGAACCGAATATACAAGTCAAAACAAAGTTTCCGAGCACGATCATCTTCCAATTACTCGTCATCCTCTGAGTCTGCGAATTGTCGGTAGATGTCGATATGAGCATTTTGAAGAAGAAGAAAAAAGTGAAACTTAGCAACCATTTCGGGGGGAGAAAGTTACGACCAGATGAACTTTTTCTTTATGATGAAATGAATAAATTTTAGTTATTGAGCCTTTTATTTCAGTGTGTTACCAAGTGACAAAAATAAGCAGATTTCCCAACCACTTGCACACAAGCATCCTCACATCCTGATAAGTATTTTACTTATTTGACAGCAAGTAAGCCATCAATCATAAATTTTGAAATAAAAATATAGATCCATACCTGATCTTATATCTTCTCCAACTTTTCCTCTATTTTTGAGCTGTCTTGAGATCATCGCGGATATAAGAATCCACCAGTAAATGTGGAAAACAAACAAGGTCAATAACATTGTGTTGAAGACATAGTACAATGTCATGTCATATGGCTCCAACAGGTTTAAGCATTCACACAAGTAGTAGCTGTGAATGGCAACAAGGAAAATCGATTAGATGAAAAGAGACTAAATATGATATCTGTGAAATAAGAATTATCTGGGGCCAACCTTGAGGACCGTATAACCCAAAATGGAAAGAACACGAGCCTTAGTACAAACCATGACATAGCAAATAATCCAAAGCACAAACTAGCTCCAAGCTCTTTCTCGGAATATTTAAAAACTTTAGCAGCTTCCAGAAATACATCACTCGCATCATGCAACGCAAGAACAACTGCTCCTATCCGAAAAAACCTGTGTAAAATGAACATTTATATACTTCAATATGTTGTGTAAATATATCTTTAACCGCATTTATTATCGTTCGACTTGAGTGGGAGCATGAATTATGGTGGTAAGATCCCAAGAAGCCCTTAACTGTAATCTCTTTTGGTAAGTGATTTAGGTGGTAGGATGAAAAAAAAGCTATTTATATCAGAATCCTAGCGGAAAAAGAAAGAGTATATTTTAGTCCTAAATTCCAGTTAATTTTTCTCAGACGGCAATCATAGCTTATAGTCCCTACCTGTGAGGGGTCTTTAACACTCTATTCAATGTCCAGAGGCAAAATTGAACAGGACTGAATTGATTAAAGCAATAAAAATACCTCAACAAATATTGTGAAGAGTTCGAATCAAGTAATAAAACAAATATCTCTAAAAGTTAGCAACAGAGTTTAATATTTCTCAGCCCTTTGGCTGGTGAAGCCCACAAAAATTTATGAATTTGTTCTTAGCAGTACTTTGCCTGATGATCTTCAGCATTAGACCATTAGCAAGGGCAACGAGATGTAATCAGAGAAAGGAAATTTAAATGAGATGTAATATAACAAATCATTAGGAAAATGATGAAGCTTGAAACCAATACCCAGATAACCAATACTAGGCTAAACTTTTTTGTTTTGTTTTTCATATTTATCCGTGAATATATAACACTAAACTCCATATATACTAAGAAGGTATGTGATACTTACTTTGAGCAATGTTGTGCCGAAGGGCCAGTAACTCACACGCATAAAGCATATAAACATACATTATAGCACATGCCAACAGATAATATACAATATACATAAAGGGAGAAAGAGTGAGAAATGCGCAATATAATTCAACGACAAAGATGAGTGTCAGTTCATACTTCTTCATGTTTTTATAAAATATTGGATCTTATTCTCATTTCTCAGGAAATCTGAACAAGTGATTGTACCAAGTATTTTAATTCTAAAGGTGGAATAGGATTGAGACACAGACATAGGAGTCTAGAACAAGGCTCAAATCTGAACCAAGAAGGAGACTCTCAAAGATGAAGAATAACAGAATGATTGGGAGCAAACATAGCTCAACGGGTTTCTGTATATTTCATAGTTCATCAAGTATTAAAGGAAAAGTGCAATAACAACCATGTAATAAAACCCAACGAACCATCTAACTGTCTTAACAGAACACGAGTGCACTGAGGCTGTGATCCGCATCAGACACTTTGATAATTGACTATCAGAGAAATGAATATACTGTTCTATAAATGCTAAGAACTGTGCAGTTAAAACCATGCCAATTTGCTCCCTTTCTCACAAATAAGTTTCTTTTTGCACTTAGAAGTGAAAGATTATTGGAGAAACATTTTGCAATAATACTTCAATAAAAACACTTCAATGCACTTCTTATTAACGATAGCATATTGTGAAAAATGGCCATAGGTGCACTGATCCATGGGAAAGCAATAAAGCACACATAATATATGTGCACGTTCTTTTTACAAGGGTTATTCTATAAGAAATGTGATCCCAATCCCCCTGAGAATCTCTTAAACAATAAATATAAAAGAATGTAAATCATGCAATATTTCCTTAAAACCCTGACAAGAAGTTCAGGGTGCTCAACAATGCACCTTATGGTAAATTATGCAATATTTTGTTAAGAGCCTTAATTTATAACTGCACCTTATCTTATTTCGAGTTGCATTCTTATCATAAGTACCCCAACAATTTTTAAGTAGATATGAAGAGAAAAGTACCTTGTAATATATGAGTACCCAATAAGGATAACAGTAATTATGTGATGAGACATCATTACAGAGAAATCCTTTCGCCGTGTTTCCCAAATAAGGAGGGCAGCTATGCTATAGACGTAGAAACCACATTGGCACATATAAATGAACTTTAAAGGAGGCCTGAAATAAACAATTCAGCGGATAATTTTAGATGTACAGAACTATAACAACTCATGAGGATGGATTGAAGGCATGCAAAATTGAAGTTTTGCAGCCTTTCAGGCATGTTAGTGAAACGAATGAGTACAGGTATATTCCCAATAAAGTATTTAACCAACACTGGAATAATCTCTTTTAACACAATATTTATATAATCACAGAACCAAGATATCCCACCACCCATCCTAACTTTTATTGAGCATAATGCATCAATTATCCACACATCATTCTAGCAAATCAACAGTTCAGACAAAATATTAGTGCACCTCATTGTTTTGTAGGGCGTAGGCACATAACACAGTGTGCCAGCCTTTACCTATGGAAGGGACGTCGGAATTTCAGAGCTCAAAGGGAAGGAAAAAAGTTTTCAGACCTACAAAGATAAGTAAAAAGAATATATATACACGAGTATGAACCAGGATTGCCTAGTGTCCATACCCACCACCTGGTAAGGGAAAAGAAGGGGAAAATCTGACATGGCAAGCAATTGGATAAGATCCTGTTTCTCTATCATTTAGATTGCAGAGAATGTGAAAATTCTAAGACTTGGACTCTCATCATATTAATGCTCAATTTACAAGTAATGCTTTCAAACTGAACCTCACATAAATCTCTAGCAAGTCCGTATTTCTCTAAGACAAGCAATTCAGCAACGAAATCCTTGTATATATTATTAGGATAATACTGAACAAATGTATTACTTACTTCAGTTCTTGATTAGGCCAGCCTCTGAAGTACTTCTTTATATCTCTGAACCATGGCTCGTGGTAAGTAACTCTTAAAATGCAAAACTCAACAGAAGCATAGTATGTAAGCTTCCACATAGACTCAGAAATTTTCTCAATCTTTGCTCTTGTGGCCTCATTCATTTTTGGCAGACTGGTTCCACAACGCAGCAAACAGACAGCTAGCCTCTAGAATAGAAGCAAACAATTAGGCGAGGAAAGATTTAATCAAAGAGGGAAAAAAAAGAAGCTCTGCAGACCAAATTTGTCATCATAATCGTTTGTCTTTACCCTTCTCATTGGTTTCTTTTACGTCACCATAGCATTGTATTTTCTGGGACACTATGAAACAACCCATTTGGAGCAGCTAAGACATTGAAAAGGGAAATAAGTGAGCCAATTTGAATTTCCTAAATAATTATGTAGTTTAAGAATAAAATATTTGGTCCTTCGAGCCGGCCCCCACACAAACTCCATCATGCAACGGGCTATGAAATTGAGGTTCGACACAACTAATCTCTTAATCTTGCCCCCTCCACATGCCGGGCAGATTCAGACATTTTTGTGATGTGTGGTAAAAAATTAAAGTGTAATTTTTTAAAAAACAATATAATATGAATGAAAATAATTAATACGCAGATACTTTGAAAAAGTTTTATAATTATATCATTATCAATATTGTTAAATGAATTTTGCTACTTGCATACTTTTTTGTTTACCATCTCATTGACAGATGTTGAGCTGATGACAAGTAAATCAAATTGAATATAGGAAGTAAATGAATTGAAATAAAATTCACATTTAATCTTAAATAAATTTTAAATTTAACGTAAAAGTAATTCGACATTTAATCCCTAACGATTCTAAAAATTTTGACGTCATGTTCTATGTAAAATTACTTAATAGAATGATGTATATTATATTAAAAATTTATCGTGCAAAATTGATAAACGTTAATGAAACAATTGAAATTTTTTAAAGAAAATATGAGATAGACGCATCTTTTAAGACATGCGTTTGACGCATATTTAACTATTTTCGATATCCATTTGGACCATACAATATGACTATGTTGTAGTTCTCGAAACACGCTTCTAGATGATATAGGCGATTTATGGATTCGAATAGTATACGATCATTGACAAATTTTGAATGTTAACATATTATCGAAATTCTCAAAATACTAATTTTGATTTGATATGTCATAACTTTTTCTAAGGTTAGTCTTTTTGCAAGCTATTAACGAGCAAAAAACTAGGTCATGAACACTTCAAAATGGTATTAAGAATACAATGTTTCGACTTCATTTGACATAATAAGTGCAACAAAGTAGGTCTTAAATGGGTGTAAACAACTATTTTCTGGAAAACAAAAAAGAAAAAAAAAATTATCAGGTCATTTGACCCCTACAAGACCACATGTGGGTCCGCCCCAGCCCACATAGGTTAGCTATTTACTCTTAACTTTAAAAGTAATTCACTTGGTGAGATTTAGGGATGGCAAAAAAGCT
>CAIGRP010094657.1:0-11530 GCA_903798385.1 Fraxinus cuspidata | reverse complement strand
GTAAAGATCATAATAAAATAACAATTTATAACGGAGAAATAGTGAACTTTTTACAATTAGTGGAATTGATGATTTTGATTTCTATAGCCTTTGAGGAACAAGGTAGGCAATGGATAGTCGGACAAAAGGGTTGTCTGCCTTTATTTGGTTTGCTTACAAATGAGAGTCTTCAGGCCTATTTATAGAATTCTCATGTCGATGAATTACAACAAATTGTGGTCCAAAAATCACTCTAGAGAATTCTTCATCTGCACACCCCAAAAAAAAAAAAAAAAGCTAAGTGATTTCCCAAGTTTGACTAGTATCTACTAGAAATAAAAATCATTAATTTTTCAGATTTTGCAACGTGACAAAATACTACAAACACGAAAATTAACTTTATATAACCAACAATTTCGTTTAGAATAAAAAATATTACATGCGCCAAATTTATCTAATTTCTTCAAGAAGTTTAGAACAAATTTTAGTTGTTTCGGCCACGTGCTGATCCAGATTACATGAATAGTTACAAGACTAAAATATTTATGATCTTACTAATACCGATAAGCTTATACGTATTCACTAAATAAAAGTTTATGTCAGTATACTACAATAATTGAAGTATAGATTGCTTGTAATAATGTCCATTGTGGGTGCATGAAACACGACATGTACAGAAATACTGTCACTTTCTGCGTCATCGCATTCAAAGTGATAAATATATCAGGTTGCCTTCATCTCTATCGACTAATCAATATGCTGACGTTTTCACCAAAACACATTTTCTTGGACGTTGTGAGATCTTATTTCTAATAAAAAAAATCGTATGAAATTTGCTTAATCCTAATTTTGTCTCAACAATTTCACTATGAGAAGATTGAATTGTGAAATATGCGAGAGAAAAAGTAAATTAATGAGCAATTTAGACAAATCAATGTGAGAAGATTGAGTTCTCAATAGTTTCGAAAATTATGTCTTAGTTGTAAAAGACTGGTACTATCAATAATATAGTCTTCAACGGTAGAATAATAATATGGGAAAAATTCATAAATAAGAGGTTGTGTTTCACCCATTTCAAATTTAAGAACATGAGGTTTAAAATTTCAAATGTCATATTTTTTAAAATTTTATTTATATATTAATTAATGAAACATATATTTTATGAATTAAATATATTAAGGTCACAATTCTATATAATTTGGTCACAAATTATAAATTAATTAGCCACAAATTATTTCTCGATCACAACAAAAATTTGTATAGATCACAAATTATTTCACAATCACAAATCGAAAATTTTATAGGTCACAATTTTCATCGGTCACAAATTTATAAAATTAATAATTCAGATATTATTCATTGGTCACAAATCACAAATTTTATATATCAAAATTATTTTAACGTCACAATTCCAAAATTTTATAGGTCACAATTTGTATATCAGTTACAAATCAAAAATTGAAATGTCACAATTTATTTATAGGTCACAAATCACAAATATTATAAGTCACAACTTATTAGACAATCACAAATTATCAATTATCTGTCACAAATTAACAATTTTTTAGATCACACATTATTTTTTTGTTACAATTTACCTTTTTCATTAATCGAATATTGTTTATAATCAATTTAATGGTCACAAACAACTACCAAATAATCTGTGATCACCATCAACACTTGTGACTACCGCCTCTCCACTGTCTCCAATAGCATTGCAATCGAAACCCCGTCGTCGGAACCACCACATCCCGGCTGCAAACCATCATCTAAAAAATACCGACATTACTACCACCACCACTACCCATCCACAACCACCGCACCACCACTAAAACCACAGAACATCCACCACCACCCCCCATACAACCCAAAAAAAATCCCCAACCCTACCATCATCGCCGCCGTCGCAACACAGATCCACCACCACCACTACACACCGCACACCACACCACACACAGAAAACTACCAGCACCACCATTTCTCTATCTCCATTTGCACCACGTCCAACCACCACCTCACCACAGATCCACCACCACCACACCACCCACAGCACACCACCACCACAGCACACCGCACCACATCGTACATCGTATAGATCCACCACCACCACCACCACCGTACCACACACAGCACACCACCACCACCACCACCATTTTCTCTATCTCCATTTACACCACACCCAACTACCACCTCACCACAGATCCACCACCACGCCCATAACAGACCACCACTGCACCACCCACAACACACCACCACCATTTACACAGCCCCACACGTCGTGGTAGAAAGAAAATGGAGAAAGGAGAGCGGTGGCAACACAGGTTCCACTTCGAGTTGCGCGAACGTCGCGGAGCCACGCGACGATCATGTGCAACGGTGCTGCTGCCACTACGAGGCACCGTTGCACCGATTGTGTGCATCTTACTGGTTGGTCTCCAGAGACAGAGCCGGAGTAGCCTTTCTTTTTACTCGTCGGAACCGTCGGAGGGAGAAAGAGAAGGAAGATGTGAAACTTTAAAATTCTGGTTTTGTGTAATTTTTACTAATAAAAATTTTCAGTGGGCAAGCCAAATTAGTGGTAGCCCAATTCTAGATTTGGGCTTAGGATCTAAAGCCCAAGTTCGGTCCATCTCACAAAAAAAAGGATTAGCCATCCATCATCTCTGCCCCAATTTAGTACTCCACAGATGTGTAAAGTTGGATCAAGCTCTCTCCGCCAAACTAAATAAGAAAAAGTAATTAGTCTTTTCGATTAATTTTTTCAAAAGACAACAAAGAAAATATGTCGCCGAGAGACATTTTTCATGTTTTAAGCACAGTTTGTTACTTTTTACCATCTCTATTGACCAAGGTAACATAGACCTTTTTTCCCAAAATTCAAATAAAATATATGACTATACTAAGTCAAATTAATTAAACATTTCTTCAAACATCCATGACATATTAAATATCGCATCAAGTGAGAATCTTTTTTTTTTTTAAATGATTCTAACCCTATTATAATTCAATTATTTTAATAGTACATTACTTTTCGTTTTTAAATGTATTTAATTTATTTAACTATTTAGTTACAATCAATTTAGATGTACATTAGACAAATTAATTTCACTTGTGTGCTTTCATTAATGAATGCATTCTCAATTATTAATTTTCAATTAATTAACATCACGTTCATTTAATTAATACTCATCTTCATTTATACATTTCAATTATATTAATTCTAATTATAAGTTAATTAGAATTTCACATTCAAAAATGCATTTCATTATTCACTTCCATGTATGCTATTTAACATACAATTTTACTTATTTAGATTTTAAATAAACTATTTAATATTCATTGTCACGTATATGTTCTCTGATATTAATTCTAAATTAATTAACATTTACGCATATTCAAATATTATTTTTACAGCACTTAAAAAACATTTCATAACAACGTGCTACGCACATCCAACATTGACTAGCCTTAGCAAATAATTTTATTGTGCCAAAAAGCATGAAAGTTCGAATTTCGTTTAAAGTGTTTCGAATTTACAATTTTAAAAAATTGGGAAAAAAAAAGAAAATTAAAAGTTCAATGGACCTTTTGGTAAGGTTTTTGAAAAGTCAAAAACTACTTCTAAGAGTAACGAGTTGTTTTTGAACCTATTTGAATAATTTTTTGAAAGTATTTTGTCTCACTAAAATAGCTTTAGAAGAAATTAGCCAAAAATAACTTCATGGAAGCTCTTCAATAAAAATTAAACAAAAGCAAAAAAACTGCCAAACAAACCCTAAGTCAGTGAATAAAATTATTTGGTCAGCTCGTCGAAATGTGATCCATATTTAATAGAAAAAGTATTCCTAGTCATTTTGCGATTGTGAAATTTTAGAGTTATGTTGAAGAAAAATATTGAAATGGCGGTCCACTTCAGGTTCAACCCATCAACACCAATCTGAACGGACCGTATGGGCCCATTGGACCACCATGGTGGTCACGTTGACGTTAAAATTCGGTCTTTACAAATAAGTCAATATTCTTATACTTTATCATGGAATAAATTCATTAATAATCTCTCAAAATCAAGTTTTCACATTTCTTTGTGATACGACTTTCGATTGTAGTTCCATTGAGTTCAGATGATGGGTCGAATTGAATAATCGAATTTTGACATCTCAAGCTAATATTTTGTATCTGGTTTCTCTTTTCTTTTATTTCGTTTCAAGCCACATTCTAAATCATGTAGATTGACAAAGATAAACTTAATAGGTAATTTAATTGATAAGATTAGTCTAGTCCTCGATTTCAAGACTCAAAATTAATTAAATCTTAACTGGAACTAAATCGGAGAAGACCAATCAATTCGGTCTTGTTCCAATCTATTTCAATTGGTTCGGAGATATTTGTTTGACCCATAAGACTTGTAATACTGACTTACCGAAAAGACCGACTATTTTCCACCAGCGATCCAGCTAAGGTAAGGCTGCTCCAATCCCATTTTTTATCTCACGAAACTGATAAATGTTGATTAATTTGGCTAACATTGAACTCGGTTATTCCCACCCTAAACCTTAGTGTGTGTGACATAATATTACTTGAATAGTTTTAGTCATTAAATATATTGAATAATTCAAATATAAATTCTTAATTTTAAATCCACTTAGGCTTAGTCCTATTTTTATAGATGAGAAAAAAAAATAAGCAGATAAAATAATTAATAAACATGTGATGCCATAGTGGTGCCATGCAGATATTGCATGCATGGTTGCAAATTGACCATTAATAATAAAGTGGTAATGTCACATTTCTGACATAAACATTTGGTGTAGATAAGATTAAGATTAAATACATTTTTTTATGCATGAAGAACACGACAACCCACTTCCGAAAAGATTAAATTTTAATAATTTAATGTACACGCGATATCCATTAGGGAAATTAATTTAAGTTAATTAATCTTGGATAAGTGAATGAAACATAGGATGCTTCGACCTTCAAGTATTCTTTTCAACACTTACTGTAGTTAGCTTTTTCCCTAGTCGATTTAACCAGCAACCATCTCTCGTCCGCATGCAAAAGTCTAATAAGAAACTGTATAATTTTATTTATGATATCTTCGTATTGGACAAAAATTTTACTTAACTCGTGACCCGACTGAATCAGATTACATGAATCTAGTGACTAAGCCCGTGTTTAGTTCAATTGAAAAGTTGGATTAAAAATCTAAGTTAAAAAAGTCAACCATCAATTTTAATCACATATTTTATAGATCCCACAATTTCCAGTATGCGTTCCCTCAATTTCTACCAAAACTTACTAGAAATCAGATTTTTACCAAAACCAAACGGGGCTAAGTAAATAGTCGAAGTTGAACCCTCTTTTTCTACCTAACATTGTCTTCCCTTTTACTTTAGCCAATGTAGAATAAGTATATATGTTTCATTAAATAATCCATTTTTTGTTCTTCAAAAAGGCAATTTATATCTAGTACTCATTTTAATTATCTTGGACATGTCTAATTCTTTGAATAGATAGATAACTAATAAATTTTGTAGCATCTCTCTCTTCAACTACTTTTTTTAATCATATGGTCATCAACATGTGAAAATTACTCTAAAATGTGATTAACATAGAAGTCAAAGTTAACAATTGATTAGGCTTAATTTTTGCATTATGTCGCGGAAAATCTAAGTCAAAAAGCTATTCGAGATAACGAGGATTCACAAGTTCAAACCTATTCAACTCCTTTCTAAGTCGTTTTCTTCAAATTATTTTAATTAAAAATCTGGTTTAAGTGATTCTTTTCCTAATATATATTGCATGGTTGGGCAATCTGCTTTCCAAAAATGAGTAGCTTAACTTCATAAGAGTTGGTGAGGTGGGACAGGGAATTTTTCGTAGAAATGAACTTAATTGGAATCAGATTCCAGGGCACATGTATATAATTGATCGCAGATGACCAACTTGAGGACTATCACCAGCATGGAATCTCCATCTGTACACACAAAAACACACTTGATGTGAGTGATTGTGGGCTGCTATAACGAACGTTGTAAAAAGTGAAAGCTGACAGTGTGTATGTGTGTGTGTGTGAGAGAGAGAGAGAGAGAGAGAGAGTTTTAGGGTTTTGAAGTGATGAGGAAGGCAAGATCTAGCTTGAATTTCCGAGCCAACATTCTAATGTTCTCTTAGTACATTGCTATAAAATATTTGTATGGCATAATCTTGGGATCCCTACAGGATTTTCCCACTAATTACTCACCCAAGAATCTATATATCCTGCCGACAGATAATAAAATATATATATACACACATACATATACATATAGAGAGAGAGAGAGAGAGAGAGAGAGAGAGAGAGAGAGAGAGAGCTTTATTTAACGGGGACGTAAGAGTAGTAGCTTTATTCTTTCTTGTGAAGCACACCTTGATTCTTACAAAAGTGATTTACCAAAGATTCCTTTCTTTCTAGATGAGGAACTCTACTCCTATTACACCTAACTAAAACACTTTCGCCTTCCAACTCAACCTCTCGTTCGTTGCTATTGCACGTCGACCTCGCAAATACCGAGTCTACTATCCCACCAAGACTAGAAAGATTGTGATTGCACAAAGACCAAGACTACTAAGTACTATCCCACCTAGACGAGAAATATTGTGGCAACTAAGCCATCGTTTGGTTCAACTAAAAAATTAATTAAGATTTAACTCAAGTCAACAATTAACCACACATTTTATATGATCTCCAACTTTTCAACCACACAGTTTATTACATTTTATTAAAATCTACTAAAAATCTATTTTTTATCTAAATGAAAAAGGGGGCTAAAACTCTTGTTGATTGCATGGTTAAGAGAGAAACTTACGTTAACTTTATTGATTTCAAGAATTTAATATTCTAAACAATTTATTAGAGTTCAAATTCATATTAATATCATTTCAAGATTAAAATATACTATTTATAGAAATGGGTATAATTTTAATATATTATTAATGTTTCGTGTCTAACTATTCTCAAAAATAATGTTTACATACATCGTGTCATATAGCTAGTGTCACGTTTTTTTATTTCCGTTTAGTGCTATTCAAGCCTTTTATTTCTTAGACATTGAACATATTTATTTATTGATATTTCGCTTTCAATACTTCTGATGTCAAGAGGTGAAAAGAATATCAATGCATGCTATGTAAATTTTATGTATTACTAATTGATATGATATATTAAACATAGAAATATATGAATCATATCTAAATTATCTTATTAATTGATGCTTTATAAATCGGTGTGAGGACTAATTACGCTACATAGCATTACTTGGGGTGGAAGTGATATAGATTTTCAAAGTATCGAAAGAGGACATTCTCAAGAAAATTAAGATTCGAAGGTAGTTTCCAATCATGGAAGAAAACAGAAGAACATGGCATGACCAAAGTCCTAAGAAGTTGTCCAGCTTCACACTCTCTATTATATAACTCGTCTATTCAAAGACACAATATTTATATACTAATGATATAATCTAAGAAGAATATTATGCGCGATCTCTAATACAAACATGTAAATACTGAATATACTGACATCTAAACTGATGTTCAAATCCATTTATGTTAAATTTTATTATTCATACACAATAGATTTTGTGTCAGAAGCGTGATCGAATATATATGTAAGATCAAAAAATTCCTAAGTAAAACCGGAAGCGTCACAACACACAGAGTAGTTCCTTCCACGCGGCTTTGAAATCCGTGCAAAGTGCATGAAAATGCATTCTTCGACTTGTAGTGTTCATCTTTGACTCTGATATTATCCAGTCTTTGCGTGATTCTTGGGGGGAACACACTCCGAGAATTCTAAGCACTTTGGTTTCTGGGATTTTTCAAAATTTGGATTTGGAAGATTATGGTATGATTATTTTTGTATGAAATTCTAGTGGGCGTTTTGGCGTCTTTTGAGACTGTTGTCGTCTCAGTACAGTTTCAGTCAAATTCTAACGTTCCGACATATTCTTGACAATTAGTATTATTAAGGAATCATTGGAGTACAAGGATACACTTGCTGTCCGTGATCTTTTCCTTTGTTTAAGAAAAAAAAAATGGATTAATTATTTAAACGTCTATATAAAATCCATATTTAATAGGATTTAAAATCTGAATTTTAAGTTAAGTAAAAATCAATTATTAATTTTAATTATATAATTTATGAAGTGGATTACTTTGTAACTAAACATTTCATCAAAGAATCTACTAAAAAAATTGATTTTAATCCCCACTAAATATGGGTTAAGTTAACTTGTAGGTACATTTTCTCAAAGTACTTCGGAATGTAGAAATGAACATTTTGGATTATTGAAAGGCGAACTAAACAGTCCAAAGAGTTCAATTTATGAGTAATTAAAGAAGCTTTGCCAAACATGTATGAAAATATGATGTTGGTTCGACTCTTCTCCGATCCTTGGTCTCCCTGTGAAAATTTTAGTTTTTTCTGAGGAGCAATATCAGTCTCCAAACGAAAAAAAGAAATAGTGGAAAATCTTGTTCCTAATATAATTTGCGAGGACAATGATTATTAATTATTTAAATTAAATGTTTACACGATGATCAAGTAGTGTCTATACTCTGTCATTTCAATTTCTGAGAAAATCTTTGATTTGAATGACATTTTCCTTCCAGATGTGCATATATAGAAGGCAATAGACCACTGATTAACTAGTCTTTGCTTCTTAGAAATTAGCAAAAATGATTCTTTGATCAACAAAAATAATAATTAAAAAAAAAGTTCATCTGTATCGAAGGTTGGCAATGATGAATTCATGATCCACGCAAATCATTGAAAACCAAACTTGATTTTATGATTTTCTTACCATTGCTTCACACATTAAGTTGCTATAAACGAATATATTTCCTCATTTTAGTTCTTTTCATCGAGTTTTAAGGCACCGGTTTAGAGCCTCCGTTGTACAAATGGAAGGATAATTCGACGAAAATAAAACTTAATCGATGTTATTCTCTCCCAAACAAAAACCCATATCGACTGTTACTAGGATAGAAGATGATATAATATGAGAAATAAAATGAACCTTAAATTAGCTTTCAATCATTCTTGGAAAACATTAGACCTCAGTGTCTAAAATAAAGTTATAACAACTCAACACACTCCATTAATGTCAAACATTTTCAGGAAGTACAGAAAATCCTACAAAGAAAATATATAAATAAATAAAAAAACAACAACAACCTACCAATTCTAGGGTTTTTGAGTCGATCCGGTTGCCATCCTGGAACCTTTCAATCATGGTGTAAGTTTTCGGCTCAACTTTGCAGTGATATTCAATACATATGATCTCTTATCGTGAAGCTTTTATGGATAAAATATTTTAAGCCTCGTTTCGATGAAATGCAGATCAAGAACTCAAGAAATTATAGTTTCTATAATTGATTGCTTGTTGAAGAAGAGTTAAAACTAGAAAGATCTGTCCAATTGGCAGCACCACTCCACTGATCATTTCCTTGCATCCCCAATAATTGCCTTAACTCTGGGTTATCTTCCATTTTTACTGATGCCATCTGAGTTAGAATTGAACTTGAAAATTTAGGCCTCACCTGACTAGTTTCACCAACAAAGCCTGATTGCTCAACACCACCTTGAAATTGGTAAAGCCCGGCTGGGGATGAATCCAAACCACTCAAGAAAGGGAATTGCTGCAACCTCCACTGCTCAACTCCACCACCACTTGATAAAAGGGACCCTCCACCAATACTGCCGCCAGCACCACCAAGTAGACTGCTTCCTACATGATAGTTCATCTCACTTGTCCCTACCATTGGAGCCGAAATTCCACTATAATTTAGGCCAATATCACCACTAGTATAGTTATCAGTAAATTGACTCAAAGGAGACATAAAGCGTAGGGGTTGAAGTTGAGAATTGAGGCCAAATATATTAGCCATCGATCCATTATTGTTAGAGGAAACAGTATTGGTGGAGCTGGAGGTGGTTTGCCTATCACTACTGGCAGGAGACTTTGAACTACTGGATTTGCTTCTTTTATTTCTTCTGCATCCACCTCCCACCGGAACGCTTCTCAGAGCGCCACCTCTAGTCCAGTACCTTCTGCAGGTCTTACAAAAGTGTCTTGGCTGGGAAAGACTATAGTTGTTGAAATAGCAGAACTTCGTATTTGTTGAATCGCATCGAGGGCATTTCATGGCAGCCTCCGGCATCGGTATGTTAGCTAACCGGGCTCTTTCAGACATGGAGCCTGGCCGGACTGATCCTGTGGCACCACCAGCATGAGGCTGTGGGGGTGGTTGAGGTGGGGGCACAGGCTGTGAAGCAGCTGGTTGAAGCAAAGAGTTTGTGCTGCTACCTCCAAAATGATGATTTTGTTGCTGCAAAAATTATAAAGCAGAAATGAAACATCTGGTATATTCAACAAATTAAAGATGCAACAAAGACATCAAGAAAAAAAAAGGAGAACAAGAGATAAACAAAAAGGCATGAGAATATTTTTCTTTTTCTTTTGAAATTTGCTTTTTTCATAGAAGCATTTGATATCAAAGAAAAACCTCACCTGCTGCCAGTTGGATGGATCAAGATATGCTGGAATTGAAGAAAAATCCATTGTTCTTGATCTTTCTCTCTTTTGTAAAGGTTAATTGGTTTTTGGAGCTGTATAGTGGAGAATCACATCAACTAGAGAAAGAGAGAAGATAATAAAGGGAGAATGAGAATAAGGAGCTAAAATAAAGGAGGGGTCTTTATGAATGTGCATATATATACACACACAACAGCAACGGGAAGTACTAATTTGTTTTCACTCTGTCTATTTTTGTTTTATTGCTTTTTAGGGTTTTGAGAAGGCAAAGTTTTATGAATTACTTAGCCTTTAAGCTTCTTGTTTTTTATCTTCTGAGGTGGCTCTGCTCTGATTGCAAGGAAAAAGTAGTCATTTTATAATGTATAATTTAGAGAAAATGGAGAAGAAAATGCGTGATTGAGAGTGATTCCCAGCTTAAATTGCTAGTTTTACACGAACATTAAGAAAACCAATGGCTTCATTCTTATGTTACTTTTCAAGAAAATAATTAAAGAAATCTTGGAATTTTATTATATACAAAGGAAAGTTGAGTAGTCATGGGGGGGTGTTTTAGTGGAAACTACAGTGTCCCGACCATATGAAACTTTTATCAGCACCGATTCGTTCGTTTTTCCCTACCCTACCCTACCCCACCCCACCCCGCCCCGCCCTACCCCACCNCCCCGCCCTACCCCACCCCCTCTCTCTCCCATCTCTATCTTTACTTTGCATGGGGGGCTACTAGCACATAATGCACCTATACTTACAAAATATTATATTTATATACACAAGCATACGTGTATGTACGTATAAAAGTTGATAAGAAAATTAATTTAAGAGAGTGGATCCTCTTACTTCTTAGCTTGGCCAAACTGCAATATCAGAATTATGTTCTTCAGTTCAAGTTTTATTTAAGATATGTTAATTTTAATTTAATTACAAATATTAGTGTGTAATTATATATACATATGAAAAGAAAGGAGGGGGGGGGGGGG
>CAIGRP010094655.1:0-15384 GCA_903798385.1 Fraxinus cuspidata | reverse complement strand
ATAATTCACAAAAATATCCACAAGATTTCACATCACGCTAACATTACCTTCAAAATAATACAACCCGTACAATGTACGGGCAAAAAACTAGTAATATTATAAGTTAATAAATTTATAAAGTTACAAATGTCACGATTGCTGTTCAAAATGTACAGTGACCAGCGACTTCAACACGTTGCTAGGATGGTACGGTGCAAATCTTGAAGTGAGACCTATTGGATTTGACAGCTTAATGATTTTAGTCCAAATAATTAGAAATTAGCCATGCAAGTTTTTTACTTTACGAATTTTCTTGTCAAATGCGTAGTTTGGGATGTTTTAATGCTACAGTGGGGGATTATATTTAGCTTCTGTTTGGTATAGATTAAAATTAAATTTTATAAATTTTGATAAAAATTGATGAAATGTGTGGTTGAAAAATTGTGGTCTCATGAAATGTGTGATTAAAATTAATTATTGACTTTAACTTATATTGAAATTAAGATTTTAATCTATACCAAATAGGACTTAATATAATTGTACTTTTTAGACCTCACACGTCCAAAGGCATGATAATTTGTTCACGTATTGCACATAACTTGAAACATATTGGTGACCCTAGGGCATGGGACGTCACAACTAAGGGAATGTGAGGGATTGGGAGTATGGGTGGCTAGAGATATCGTGGCAGGTTCACGAGGCAATGATTCTGATGGAGGATGGTGGTTTTACAACTGTGATTAATTAGTTGCGGTGATGGCTGGTGGCTGGTTTTGAGTGATTGGTTGTGATATTAGGTAGCGGTCTCGATGGTTTTATGCATGTTAGCAATGGTTGGGTGGGGTTTGGCAGACTAATAGGGGTTGGATTGGGTAGGGTGGTGGAATACTAAGTCCTTGTTTGAGAGCGATTGTATCGAATGTTTGGTGAATTTTTAACCGTTATATTGTATAGTATCAGAGCAAGAAAGCCTCAACTATTGACTGGATCATGTAGAATGGCAAATGTGTCATTTAACTCTCATTTCTTTCTTCATTAGAAAATGGCTTTTTTTGGTAAAATGTATCTTTTTGCGTCATTAATTACTGCACAAATAGGACCCCACCTACAATCCCAACTGTCAAAAATTGGATTAAAAGTTGAACAAAATGGGGACAAAATCGCTCCCAGACGGAACTAAATGTATTTAGGACGAAGTAAGTTAAACATTTGCATAAGCAAGATTTTTGTTTTCTCTTTTAGGGTAAACAAAATCATTCTTCCTTTTATTTATGTATTTTTTTATTTGAGGGTAATTCTTTTTTACGCAAGTTTTTTAAGACGGAAATTGTTAGTTAAAACTATTTGCAATTTTCTTGAAATTTAAAAAACTTAATGCAAATATATAAATAAACTGTACTAAACGTGCCAAAAAGGAGTATAGTCAAATTTTCATGCCCTTTAATTTTGCCTAATATGTCTGATTACGTGTCCAAAAAGACGAGGATAGACAAGTCTTATGTGGGATAAGAAGAGCGAAGAAATAACAAAATTGCCAACAAAATTCCAAATGGTATAGATGTAGGGTATGTTTGGTATTACTTTTATTTTTGTTTTTTGTATAAAAGTTTTTAGAGAAAGTAATCTTAATTTTTGCTTGAAAACTATTTTTAAAAGTTCTCCCTATTTCGAAAGTGTTTTTTTTTTTAAAAAAAAAACACACTGGATCATCTTATTCTAAAAACACTTTCAACTAAAAGAAATATTTTCGAAATCTGGCAACAATTGATTGGGTGTTTTTTTTTTTCAAACTGTCAAATTATGTGTCAACATGTATTTTCCTATTTTTTAACCAACCATTGAACATATTTGTGTAGCATGATTATTACTTACTAGAAGTAAACACGTATTTATTGATTCGAGTCATAGGCTTCTAGAATTTGAGCCAATTGAAATTTTGCTGGCATAAATATAAAAATATGTTGCAATGAAAGTTACAAACTTTCTAAAAAGTGTAGTGCGATTTTAAACCTTTAAATCTTAATAAATAGTCTCAAACCTTTCAAAAATATGCCATAAAATAATTTTTATCATAAAATCCGATGATTGACCAAACTTCAAACAATTGATCTCAATTTGACCATTTTTAAAAAGAGTCAAATGAAAAGCCTAAAATTTCTAACTTAAAATAGTTAAATAAAAATAAACAAAAAAGAGAAAATAAATTAATTCACCTTCCTTATCCACCCCGATACAATTCCCCTCACCCACCTCTGCTCTAGTCAAAATCAATTCCTTTAATTTTCATAGCCGTAGCCCAAAACTTAAAAAGAATTCGAAAAACAAAAATATTAAGGATGTAATCACCTTTTATTGACATTTTCACTCAAATTTAAGTAACAAATCTCAATTACGATTAAATTACTTGTACAAAAATCCTTTACACATTTGTGAGATGATGAGGTGACATACATTTTGACCCTCAATTTGAATAAATGAAATTCAAATCAAATATCAAAATGCACATCACCTCATCATCTATCAAATTATTGTACATATAACGTAACTTATCTCGAAAAACACGAGTATGCATCATTGTGCAATCCTCAATGCACACAATAATCGAACATTTCACCGACTGAACATTTTATCCCTCCATCGGAATCGTCCTCACCTAATCGCACAAAGTCTTCTTGCTTCTAAAAGTAACTTGCACTCCAGTTGTTCTATTTGCTCGACAATTTCAGGCTTATGAATTATTTATGATTCGAAATAAAAAAAATACAAAAATAATAGATAAATTAGATGAAACAGAGAGATCTGGATTTGATAGATTTGTGAAGAAAATTGATTTTCCCATGTTTGGTATTCATCTTTTAAAATTCATTTCAACAAAATATTTAAAAGAATTCACGATTTTTATCGACTTTTTAACTATACATTTATTAATTTTTATTAAAATTTACTAAAAACTCAATTTTTTAGCTAAACCAAACATGGTCTTTGTAAAAAGATTTGTGATTTTAAGAGCTAGAGTCCAAAAAGTGTAACCGGGGGGAGAGGAAAAAAGTCATGTAATGAGAAGTAGGTCAGAAAGAATAGGGAGGGATTTTGACCATAGGTGGTGTTAGGGTTGGGACGAGTGAGGAAGATAAATAATTTTTTTTATGGTAAATTGCAGAAACAATTCTTAACCTTTCCAATTTTGTAGATTTCACCATAACCTTTAATTTGTACCAACGAAGATTTCTAACATTTAAAAAATATGCAGTTGGGGTCCAAATCTCATCCACTTGACCGTTACTTGACCAATAGTCAAAAGATTGACTAAATTTTGATCAATTTTAAAAGGTTAAAATAATAATTTTATATTTTATATAATCAAACAATTAAAATAAAATAAAAATTTTAAAAAAATTTAAAAACCAAAACCCCGTCATCTACCCCGCCCCAATCCTAAAACCAAACCCAAAAGCTGCGACACCATTGGCACTACATTCTTGTCGCCAACACCATCGCCCAAATCATCAGACCCACACATTGTCGGAAAGCCCTCATTCCCCTCTACACATTCCACCTAACTACGATCTCAAACTCCACCAAATGTCGCAGGAATAACCACCTAAAACCCCCAACTCTTGAACTCAAAAACTGCTGACAACTTCGATCACACCCACTCGTTGCGGACTATCACAGTCGACTCTCACAATCCAGACGCTCAATCTGATTCTGGTATTTCAACAAATTTGGGACAAACATTCTTTGCACTTTTCATGACTCTCATTTTCTTCTTCACTTTACACTACCAATTTTTATAAAAATTTGGTGTCTTTTTATGAGTTTCTCTAGTGTTGGAACCAAGTGATGAGAAGGGAAAAAGTAATTATGGTGGTTTAAATATGTGCCGATATGGTGGTTAGATGATGGAGATTTTTTGGTAGTTTTGGTGTGTGGATTCAATGGTGGTGGTGCTAAGGTTTAGGTGTGGTATTTGATGGTGGATGTGGTGATGGAGAGGAGGCTGCGTAGGCGGTGGGTGAGTGGCGATGCTAATGGTTTATTTTTTTTTTCCTTTCTCTTTCTCTTTTTTAGTTTATTTTGTTTTATTTTATTTCTGGTTTTTAAATCATTTTATTTTATGTATAAAAAAAGTTACCGTTTTATCTATTTCAATTTAATTAAAGTCCACTTTTATTAGTCAACTAACGACGAACATCCATTTGGACCACAGCTATATATTTTTGAAAGATTAGTAATTTTCGTTGGTACAAATTGAAGATTATAGTAAAGTTTACAAAAAAATGAAAAAGGATTAGGAACCGCTGCTGCAATCTTTCCTTTTTTACATGAGTTTTGCTATGTGTACATAGCAATATACATAGGAGTGTGCGCAATTTGCCCATTATGCATTGTTATGGATTTTGCTATGTGTACATTGCAAAATCCTTTTTATATATATGTTTTCTCTTTTTATTTATTTATTTATTTATTTTAAATTCGAAAATGTAGACTTAGATCTCTTTGACCCCCATATTTAGAGAATAATGTATTTTGTAATAATAGATTAATGGAGAATGTGTGAATAAAAAATAAAAAAAGTTTTGAATTTATGTATAATATTATTTTATTGAAAAATGTGTGATCAAAAAATAAAAAAGAAAAATGTATTTTAAAAATAATGGAAATTAAACAGAGCATACTTCCACTTCGCCCCTTAAAGATGGTCAAATTATGATCAAACACTTGATTATTTATTTATTTATTTTTACGAAAATCATCCTTTTATCCTACATTAATAAAAAGTTAGGGATGTATACGTTACCATTTAAAAGCTTAGAATTGCTGCACTTTTTTTGAAAGGGACCTCCACTGCAAATTTATGTATATGTAATATCATCTTTTAACATTTCTCTCTTTCCTTCTTTTTTAACTGGTTTTGGTTTTTACAACAAACCATCTCCTCTCATATATATATATATATATATACTCTCTTCTTAGAAAACCCTAATTTCAACTCTTCCTCTCTTCTTTAAAAGATGAAAAGATCCGGTATTCGAACCTCTCAATTTCAGCTTAATTTATCTGATACTATGTATTTATAGCTTTTATGCACGATCAGATTTGCGTAATTGTCTTAAATCAGGATTTAATTCTGTGAATTATGGTTGATTTTGATCGTAATTTTGTTTTATCTATGCTTGAAGTTGGAAAATGTCTGTATTTTGTTGAATATTTATTTCTCGTTTTATTTTTTAGGGGTTTTTGATTGTTATGATTGTTATGGGTTTGAATTGAATTGTGTAACTTCTTATCTTGGATTCAAATTTGTGTGATGATTGAATTTGTGTTTGTTTTATGCCGAATTGTGCATAATCTGATTTGGGTTTTAGGAATTTTTGATGAATATGGATCTGGTTTGTAGCTGAGAATAGTGTGTGATAAAGGTTTGAATTTTTTTTTTTTTTTTGTTGTTGTTGTTGTTTGTAGTGTTGTGAAGGATTTGAAGCTATTGGTATGCATATAGATGTAGAAAGCAATGGAGACAAACGCATGTGATGTTAATCACTTAGGTGCGGATGCCCTTTTGCCACCTCGAAAGCGGCTTCTGGCGGGATTGAAGAGGCAGAATTCTGATATTAACTGCCACACACCATCTGCTTCTTGTAATGGTCGGAATGGATATGATACTCGCTTTAATAATGTATTGAGATCCAACTTGGCGAACCCTAATCTTTCCAATGAGGAGCTTGTTGAAGCCTCCAGATTGGCTGCTGTAAAAGCGACAAAGGCTGCAGAGGCTGCGAGAGCTATTGCTGAAGAGAAGGCTGCTAAAGCAGCTAAGGCTGTGGCTGCTGCCAAGAATGCTTTGGAACTTGTTGCTTCTCTTTCGGAAGAGAGTGCTAACAAAGAAAAATATCTGAAAAAGAACAAGATGAAGAAGCACGTCCCTGTTCAAACATTGTACAATAAGCACAAAGGAAATTCAAATTGCAAAACAGATGAAGAATTAGCCCGGAAGTTGCACCGTGCCATCAACAGTTCCCCAAGAATTTCAAAGAATTCCCCATCTTCTGATTTGAAGAATCACAAACATAAGAGGTTGAAGAGGTCGGCCTCTGGAAGAACTGGGGTTGACAGTGGAGGTTCAGTCTGGGAAGGGAATCAATCTTCCATGAGCAATGGGAATGGGACAGTAGGAAAAGTACATACTGAAGGACTAGTAAAGGAGGTAGACATGATTACGGTAGATCTAAACACAACAAAATTCAACAATGATGACCAACCAAAGTTGGAAAAAGGAGGAGGATCACAATATAATAAAGCTGAGCGACTTAAGTCGGAAAATGGGGTAACAGGAACACTTCACTCAAAGGAGAAATTTTCGGAATCATTGGATAGTTTTGGTAAAAAGAGGGGAAGGCTTAAGCAAAAAAAGTTGCCTTTGAGCATTTGTAGTTTCAGAGATCAAACGAGCCCCAGAGAGGAGCTGAAATCTAAAGGAATGTTACACACACAAGAGAATACACACAAAGCTGCAGCTGTCAATAAGTCAACATTTTCTGTAGGTCCTTCTGGTGATAGTTTGATGCCTGTTGAGAGGACATCCATGTGGAAGTGCCAGGCGTTCAAGACACCTGGTTGCGTTAAACAAAATAAAGTCATGCAGTCGTAGTAGTAGTGTTCATAGTTTTATTTGAATAAATGGGATGCTACCATGACAGGATTCAATGGCCAAAGGTAGTTCTCGTTTATGCATTTTTCTTTTGACAAGGCCCTTTTTTGTTCCAGTTTTTTATTTTATTTTATTTTTTGCTTGTCGGTGGCATTGTAATGATTTTGAACTTGCTTAAGTGTATATTGATATGTTTGATTGCTTCCAATATTTTTGTTGCACTTTTACATGTGCAATATATTTGGTTTTTCTTTTCTTGAGATACCTTTTTCCAGTGGAATTGTGTTTTAGTAAGTAAATGATACTGAAGTGAGACTACAGTTACAGATTTGTGTTCTAGTCATTCTTCTTCCTTTTCGTCGTGATGAAGCTTAAGGTGAAAGCAACTTAATGAGGGAATGTGGCTTTGCTAGCTTTTTCGTCCTCTGAGTAAATCATTCTTGTGTACATTTTACCGTTGTTTGAAATCTATCTCCCGACTTACAACTAGAAACATTTATGCAGCAAATGAGTCATGATCTAGTCTGTAACATCGAAAATGAGTTTTCATTTGCTAGTCTCTTTCAATCCTCTGTATTTTGGGGTTGTTTGGTAGGGATAGACATATGGGGACTGATAATGAATGCTGAATAACCGAGAGGAACACAAATAGGGTTCTATGAAATTCGTTTAATAATCATCCCATCATGATAAGGAGTCTTTACTGCTTCAGCAGATGCATGATATATAGAGTTGATATTCAACTTGTGAAAATGGCATTTTCCAGACTTTTTTCTTATTCGTTTGAAGCAATCAATCAGTTTTTATTTATTTATTTTTTCATTTGTCAATACTAAAATAATTGATTGATAATTTTAACCATTTTATGAGTTAAAAGAAAAATTTATATTGAATGAAATAACTATTTTACCCTGTGATTTCTAGCACACGAGGTCCCAAACCTTACAAATGTTTGCGCTTAAAGTTATTTTGAGACGAAAACTTGACCATTAAAAGATCATTTTGTGTAAAATAACTATTTTATCCTTAGTTTGAATTAAAATAAATAGAAAAAAAAATTAAAGAGGAAGGAAAAGTAACCTACCAAAAATTTTGCCACTTGTCTCTATTATCACGTACTGAAGTAATTATTATGCACGAAGGCTTAGGCTCCACATCAACTATAAAGACTCACGTTACATGCGGGCGGGTCCATCACTATTTACATCAAAGCCGTCGAGATTCAATCGAAGCATAATAAGCCTCGGCTATCGAAGCACCATTAGCAGCAAAAAGCGCATGACCCTAACACTTGGATTAAAGGACAATTGAAAGTCTTGCCCAAACAATGAAAATAAAGGCATCGATTTGACCTCGAACATAGACTTCCTTTTAAGTTCACATTCTAATATAGTCAAATCAATGTAATCTTGTGTTCAAACATTCATGTAAATAACTAATTGCATGACAAATAATCACAAAACCCAATCAAAATATTGGAATTTGAACTTAATCATGACTTTCAGCACAATGATGAGAATGTCAACTCATAAAAATTACCAAAAAGTCCATAAGAAATTCTATAAATATGGTCATTAACCCAGCAAGTTGAAAACAAAAAGGTGAAAAATCAAAAGGTTGGAAATCAAAAGGGTTAAAAAAAGTTAGAAGAAAAATACAAGAGAACCAATTGTCCACTCTAAAAATCTATCTCAGATGAAGACAAGAATTAGGGTCGGTTCTCTTTGAAATTTTAGAATTCTCCATTTAAAGTACCTTTTTGTGCCAGGACATCACGAGAAACTTCTTCCTTCAAACAAAAAGCTCATCCAAAAAATCCCAAAAGGTAAAACCCTACTAAAATTTCTACAGGAAAACTATATTATTGTTGGCATTAAAAAATAATTTTTTGTTTAATAAGGTCAACAATTTGGGTCGGCTGTGTGAAACCTTACAAAAACCACGAGAAGAACACAAGTGAGGAGTATAAAAGGCTAGGAGGAATGAGTTAAAGCGGAACGAGATGAAGGTCAGGTTGTTTCATAATTATTTTGTATCTATATGAAAAATATAAATGCCTGTACAATATTGAACAATAAAATAATCAATTTTCACTACGTCTTCCTTATTGGTTCGTTCTTGTAGGTTTCTATTGATGGATGTATTCCAATCGTGACTTGCTAATCATGTCAACATAATTATTTGAGGCATCAAACTTGGATCTCTTGCTTAAACAACTTACAAACTTGCTCGATTAGGAGTAGAGCTAGAATTTTAGAGTTGTCGAAGCAAATTTCACAAAATTTTAATTGTAGGGACAAAATTGAAAACTATTAATGAATTTTTCGAATATCTTGAAAAATATCGTGCAACATTTTGGATTTAAAAAATAGTGTGGGAGCAAGTGACCCAATTGTAGATCCGCCCATGGGCTCAATGTCATCCCATTTTACCAATTGCTACTACAATCTTTCCCACATGCACATAAAATAAATAAATACATTCTTTCATTACTATTCAACTTGAGAACAGAGAGAGAATGCATTCTACTTATTGAACAATGTTATGTGATCAGTTCGTAATCCCATGATGCCAGAGGTGCCGACTTAGCTTATCATATTACTACATAATTAACTTGGACAAGTAGAACTTGACCGATTTTAGGTGTGTATGTCATACACGAGCGTGTAGACATCTGAACACCAAACAATCCAATTTTAGCACGAAATGAAAATATATTTCTAAATGCTGTAGATCCAACTTTACATAGACATGGCAAATCTAAGGATAAAAGAAACATGATATCCATCCATAGATTTGTTTGGTATTCAAGGGAATTTTATTTCTACGGGGGCTAAGGTTACCACATTGCCAGCAAAATTTGATGTTTACGATGTACATGCATCAAAACTTACAATCAATGTGAACTTTTATATGGCACCATAGAGAGTAAAAAAGAATAAAATACCAATTAGGAAAATCTGGAGTCGAAAATTCCAAATATAATAACATAATTCTTAGCATTATAAATTTTAGGAAACACCAAAATGAATCAGATAATTGGCAACTTTACAGCAAAATATGGCCAAACTGTTTTCGCACCATTAGCAGCTGCAGCTGCAGCTGCAACTGACCACTCAAAAGGGACAACACAGAAACCTTATCTTCTAGTGGGAAAGACATAATTCTTCATAATAATAAAAGATAAGGTCTTGAAAAGGCAGCTTTCAGATCATCAATCCATGTTTTTCCCCATACAAGAGTTTCCAATTCTGCGACCATAACATGTGTTGAGAATCTTTTTCTCAAATGGTCCCAAAGGAGCAGAAAATCGCTTTTTCGGGCCAAAGGAACTGCTTAATCAATGTCAACATAAAAAATGCAAGCACCCTGAGGGCCTGAGCATTATATAGTTATTATGTACAATCTGGCATGCATTTGAGCTTGATAATCAGATTCTTAGTCAGTGTCCTCACGTTGATGTCATTTCCTCATGCTAATGATATACTACCATGTTACATCTTTTTGCTACTCAACAAATCAAATTCTATGATGATTTTGAAAAGTTCGGAAAAAGTAAACCAGAAGCAAAACTCAAACATGTGGAGAACGTATTTATTTCCTATATCACTTGCCCACCTTAATTTGAAGGTTGGTCATTTCAACATTCATCTTTTCAACACTGGATTCACTCTTTACCTCATCCTGGGTCTGATTTTCTACAATGAGCCATGGATGCTGTAGGCACTGCTGGGCAGTAGGTCGTTTATCAGGGTCAAAATCAAGTAGGGGACAAAGAAACTTAGCAAATTCGCAAGCATCAGTGTCAGAAAAGTTAAATTTATCAACTAGAAATCTATCGAGTGGTCGGAACTTCAGCCTTCGAATCCTCTTCAGGTCCCCATATCTGTCAAAGTAATCTTTGGATCGAGCTCCGTTTGTGGCAATCTGTAATTTAATATTTTATTTTAGAAAGAAACAACAGTCAGACGAAGTTCTTAATCAGCCAGAGGAGTAGAGAAGATGCGTTTACCTTCCGAGGTATCTTTCCAAGAAGCTCCATCATCAGAGCAAGGTGATCCTATAGCCAAACATAAACTTCCATTAGAGAAATAAAAAGACCACAATTCCAGACAAGATATTAGACTGAAAAGTAGGTAGGGTTTATGATCGCCGATTAATATTTATTGTTACTTAAAAGTTGAATTGTAACTTCATAAAAACTAAAGAGGGACATGCTAACAAATTCAGGAACAGGAAAATTGACTACAGCATAATATTTTGTACTTATTACAGAAAGTAGCAAACTGCCACGGATTTGAACCCACAATTTCATTGTGGCGAAATATATTTTAAGCTCACCCTTGAAGACGTGTGAACTTGAGAAATTTTATAGCACATTAAAAGATGGCCTCATGACACAACGAAAACAAGAAAGGGCACCAATTAAGGGTTAAACAAACTAATAGCAAAATCCTAGGTGAAATCTATCTCCACAACTGTCCAATTTTTAGTTACACAAAGATAACTTGAAAATTCACACTGAAGAACTGGAGTAAAGGATGGCAAGGACGATCTCAAGCTTCTATAATGCATAAAAATAAAATACATTACTGGCATGACAGTATTACCTCATCTTCACTGAAGCCTTGTCCACTCTTGGGAGTAAACATCATCTCACCAGTGGCAAGCTCAAAGGCAGTACAAGCAAATGACCACATATCTGCAGGAAAAGAATAACCAGACTGGAGTACAACTTCAGGAGCTCTGTATTGTCGTGTTTGAATTTCTTCAGCAAACAGCTTATCAGCCCAGCACGCATTTCCAAAATCCACAACCTTACACCTCAAGTCAATTCCATCCAAGCACCTAGCAGGCTTTGGAGGCGCCCCAAACCCTCCCATAGAAGCTCGTCTCTCTGATATTCTAGCAACTGCTCTCCGTGCCTTTTGCTTTAATTTTTTCTCAACAAAATTTATGGTTGCTCCGCCATTAGGGTTCCCCTCCGGCCTTTCAAGAATAGGGGTCATCCCAGACCTAGTAGGATCTTTGGTAGGATTAATGGTGGAATATAGAAGGATATTTTCAGGTTTAAGGTCTGTGTGTATTAGTCCAAGTTCCCTATGTAGGTAATCCAGACCAGTCAAAATGCATTTGCATATCTCCCTAACTCTATTCAATTCAAGGCCTTTGTACCGATTATACTTGATTAGACTCAGTAAGCTATCACCAAGAAACTCCAGGACCATGCATGGATGCTGCCCATTTGGGCCAGCATGCTTGAAGTGGTCCACTAACCGCACGACAAATTTAGCGTTTGAGGGGTCACCCTCAGCAACGGCTGAAAGGACCTCAATTTCATGGGTAGCAGCTTGTGCAAATTGTGGAGCACTTTTCTGGATCTTCAGAGCGACGTATCTCTATGAGTAAGACAATACATCACAAAACAAGCAAATATTAGAACAATCAATACATGGATTTTTCTTGAGAACAACAAATTACAAAGCTTTATGATTCCCCAACAATTAATCATGGAAAAAGAGAGAAAAAAAGAGCAACACAGCTCAGATTTTGACACGCTAGAGATAAAGCTTCCATAAATCATTTTGTGCTGTCCACTGTGCATATCTACATTAGAAGCTGAAATATTGTGCATAGGATTGTGGAAAGTAGATGGACTATAAAGAGTTCACAGATCAATTCACACAGACCAATTATTGATCCAACAGGCATCACTAAAAATAGCACACTCCCAAACTATGACTAATTCCTTCCATATTCTTTTCCCAGTATTGAAGCACCAAAGATGTATTATTATTTATTTATTGTCATATAAAGAAATAGTCTACAGATTTGTTGAGATCATGAAAAAGGCTAATATTACCCAAGCAAGTAATCTGACTCAAATATAACAGTAGCAGTAGTTCCCAAGCTTAAATAAACAGTAATATGTGAATCATATACATAATAAAGCAAATCACGAACCAAAATGATATGTAATATACTGCAGTAATTTAATAAATCAAATTTTCATAAATCATTAAATTAAAATAAACATAAAATCACAGTGATCTCTAATAAATATACATAAATAAAAATGCGGAATTGGAACAAGAAAAACGCACGGACGATCGAGTGTCGTAAGCGAGCCAGACGGTGGAGAACTGGCCCCAGCCAAGTTTTCGCTGGGCGATGTATAGCCCACCGGCGAACGAATCGCCGAGTCTCACGGCGTGGTAGCCTCCTTTTCTGTAGGAATCAATGCCCTCATCCTCCTCTTCCGATCCTGACGACGACGAGCAAGACATGTTGATAAACAATATACTAAATGAAACGAAACCCTTTATCACAAAGTTACAGATTCTTCGATTCAATCGGACGAATTTACACAGAAAAACATAGTGATTTTCGAATGGGAGGAAAAGTTGCTGGTTTGTGCAACAGAGAACATAGAAGTTGATTGTTTTTGTGATTTGTTTAGTATTTGTATGTTAATTAATATTATTAATAATAATGGAGAAATGGGGTGATATGTGGCCTTAAATACAAGACTCTCCACTTTTTGCTCTTCCTTTTATTAGCAGTGGTTTCGTTTTTTTCCTCTTTTTCTCTTTTCAATTCTGTTTTGCAATAATTTTCTAATTTAAGTTGCTTGAATTTAGGAAAGAACTTGGTACTTATTAGACAAAAAATCACACGTCTTTCTTTTTTTAATCATATTCCGTTGATTTTCTGATAACATGTTTAGTAAATTAAGGGTCCATTTGATTACAAGAGTGAAATTTGGATAGAAAGAAAATGAATTTCAGAGAATTAAATTGTCTAGAATTGTTTTCTTGAAAATTGTCAATTGATTGTGTTTGATTAATATAATTTTCCACCTGAAAACTGTTGAAATTTTGGATCTTTTGGTGTTCATTTGACTTTATTTTTCATGAAAATTGTTCATTAAAGGAAAAAAAATTTCACATTTGTAGATAGAATTTGTTTCCATTGTAAGGAAAAAAAATTAAAAAAAAAAAGTAACCTCAAAAACCAATTTTCACCAAATTGGTGGAAATTGATTTTCCATAAAATCAAGGAAAAGCACGCATGAGAGACAAAACCAAGAAAATCAATTGCCTGGAAAATATAGTGTATCAAACAAGGCAAAAGTGGAAGTTGGAATTTGTTTTCCATTTTTCATTGAAAATTTGGGTGAATTTTGATAGAGTAAATGACAAGTATTTTTCTAGTATCTCTCTTAATAAATGTCCTCTGAACACGACGACTTCAAAGTGTTCGATATTCTTTTGTAACGATACAACAATTTAAAAGTAACAAATCATTTTCGATCAACATTAGAATTTGTAAACATTAGTCTATCTTGTTGAGTTAGTAGTTGATTAAACTCGACTCAAGTTCATTTAATTAGAAGTCGAATACCAGGTCAATTTAATCCAGTGTAATTTAGTTAATTGATCAACTGGACTCCAAATAAATAAACCAAAAAAGAAATCATCGTCATCATCTTGATTTGTGCTGGATCTGATCGTTCTCTTTTACGTACGCCACAGATCATGAAGAGGAGATGTCTTTTGTTGGGTGAGATGGAGTATTCAATGGGAGACAATAAGTTCCACCTTCCCAACTCTCATTTCACAAATGATTTATTATGTACTATTAAAACATTTTCCACCGTTTTATATTATTTGAATTTAATAACAAAATCTTTAATTATTTTAAATAATCAAAATCCCCTAAACATCTTATGAAAATTTAAAAGACCATTGCACCTCACGGAGAGGTTTCCTTCGATTTTTTATCGTAAAATTTAAAAGACGATTGAATCAACTCATTTTGTTCTTGACTATTGGAACATCAAGCAAACTAAAACTGTAACGTTGAATACATGTTATTCTATGATCAAACAAAACTCAAACTATCAAAAACATTGGTCTAACTATGAAATTCAGTGTGTCTTAACATTGATCAAATTTAAGTTCATTTGAGCACGCTAAAATTGAATATGATTTTTAATTGCAAGTTTTAAGTTTAAATCTTGTAGAAGTCGACAATTGATCAATATTCTTACTAAACCTCTAACACTTGATAGATTTTCACATATTTAAAGAGGTTTGAGAATTATCAATGAATTTATAGTATATGGCTAAATTGAATCATACTAAATATTCTCATATGATTAATTCTATGTGCACAATTGATTGAAATTTATTTAGATTCTATTCAAATTATTTTACTTTTGTCATTTCATCACTCATACTTTGATCAATATTTTACTATAAAGTGGTGATTATCCTTTTTTTTAANTCATATGATTAATTCTATGTGCACAATTGATTGAAATTTATTCAAATGATTTTTCTTTCGTCATTTCATCACTCATACTTTCATTATTATTTTACTATACACGTGATGATTATCCTCTTATTTAAACTTGCATATATTTGGCATCTTGAACTTAATTGAGGGGGAATATATTACTATTTTCTATGGTTGATTTACAGTTTTGATCTTATACACCACACTATTCCTCTCATATGTATATCATTTTGTTTATGCTAAAAGGAGAAATAGAGTAAGATAAATTTGAAAAGTATTAAAAATGGGGAATCTTTTATAATTTTCTATGGTCGTCTTTTGATCTTAAATACTATACTTTTTTGCTTATGCCAAAGGGGGAAATGAATTGAGATGATTATGTATGTTTTGATTTAAAAATATAATATGCTTGGAATATATGATTATTGGTTTGTAAAAGATATGGGGAATAT
>CAIGRP010094641.1:0-18632 GCA_903798385.1 Fraxinus cuspidata | reverse complement strand
CACTGCACCATCATCTTAACGTTTTCGAAACAAAATTTCCCTTCTATTATGAATCATTCACTCTTAGCATAGAAGAGGAAAATAGAAGAAACAAAACATCGAAGCACAGTTGAATAATAACATGTTTCATTACTAGGAAATAAGTTTGAAGACAATAGACCACACAATTTTTCACTGTGAGACCCACATCACAACACAAAACCCCAACATCTTAGCTCATACCTAACCCAGATCTAGGTACAAATCTATTTCACTAAAACTTCACATACAAATCTAATGAGTCAAGTCTTCCATGTTGTACGACCTCTTGAATGGAGAGTGTTTATTTCATGTTCCATCTCCCTCCTAGCCCGTAAAAGTCCAGGAACATGCTCCTTTGATCTCTCACACATGACGGGTCAACCCAGTCAAAGAACTTACATTCACTTGTATCTTTACGTCGTGGGCAATTGATAAACCTTCTTCTTGGGTTCAAGTTCTTCCATGAAGTCTTTATCTCCACAAGGAACCCACATATATAGACATTCATCTCCATCTCCTTCTTGAAAAGCGTCTAATAGTTATTGGAAGTAGAAAGAATAGTATTATTCAACGATGTGGAGGAAAATGTACAGTGATTTCAACAGTATCAATTGAAGAATAGTGATTGGATGAAATTGCCCCTCCTTAAAATGGTCAATATACCTGATTTTTTTTAATTTTCTAGGTCAACTGACGATGTTTTGGACTGTTTCCGTCCAAATGGACCCCAGCTGCATATTTATGAAATGTTAGGACCTCATCTAGCACAAAATGAAAGTTATAGTAAAGTTTGCAAAAAATGAAGGTTAGGGACCGCTGCTACAATTTTCCCTAAAATAATAGAGTCTATGTCGTATTGAGAGTAGCAGATATTATAAGGGTTCATAGTTTATGGAATCTCATCTTATAATTTTTTTATTTAAAGAATTAATTATTGAACTCTGATAAGGTTAATATTGTATATAATGGGGATGAATATATTGTTATTTAAATTTTGAAACTTTAATAGGGATTAATTTATAGTGAGATAGACCTATAAGTTTGGTTAAAATTTTAATATGAATAAATATATAGCAGCCCCTAAAAAAAATAAAATTAAATCTTCCTATTCTTCCCACACCACACCAAAACCAAATCCACAATCATGCATCCACCTTTCACTGTTGCCATCTTCCGCCACCATCACCACCACAAACAAGCATGCCATTTTCTTCTTTTATGTCTCATTTTCAATTGCACAATTCACACCAATAGAAACCCAAATCAATTTTCAATTCCAAAGAAATCAAACCATTTGTGTTTTTCTAGGAATTAAGAAGAGGTGAAGATGATGAACTTTACAGTGAAATCAAATCCAAAGCACAAACACAAAGCAATATCTAATTGGATTTGTTGATTTCTCAACAATTCCATCGCCGAAAAAAAAAAATCAAATCTCATCATTGAAAGGCAACTTAAGGCCTTGCCCTGCGATCACCAAAGGCTCAGAAGCTTTCTTAAAAAATTTCAATTGAATTCTCAACTCCAATATCTTTCAACTCAAAAATACTTGATCTCATGTGTACATGATCTTAAAACTGGTACTCCAAATGCTGTCAGAAATCAAATCTTAAAAGATAGAGGAGTAGAACTCTACGACTTTTTGAAATCCATTGCAAACCTATAGATCGGGAAACTCCTGGGAGTCATCAGAGCTAATTTTCCATTGGTGGAGATGATTGCACACGATGGTTTGCTAAGTTGTGGGTTTAGTTTTAGGAGGGGGTGGGAGATGTAACGGTGGCCAATAGCCGGTTGACCTAATTCATTTTCTACGATGGCCTTTCACCAGATTTAAATTAAAAAGAAAAAAAAAGGTAAAAATATTAAAAGGAAGAAATCTCAAATATACCATCATATGGAGAGAGAGAGAGAGAGAGAGAGAGAGAGAGAGAGTCAATGCTCACAAATGAAAATCGACGAGCTACTATTCATTCTTCATCATATTCAAGGTTATTTACAATCTTATATGTTTAAATGAAATCTTGATAAATTTTGTAATTTATGTTTTTAATATATATTGAGGTTAATGTATGGTTGAAATAGAAGAATATGTGGATTTGGGTTATTTTAGGGCATTTTTTGGTGAAATTTTGAGGCAGAGCTCATAAAAATTATGAGCTTCGTAGCGCTGGATGTCTGGGATTCGGGGCACGGGCTGCCAAATCGTCTTTTATTTATTTTTTTGTTTTTTTATACAATTTCATTTTTTCACTGTAATTTCAATTTTCCTATTAATTTTATCTTTTTCTTTTATTTAATTTTTTTACTTTTTCTATTTCCCTTTTTTCCCTTTCTCCCTTTAAATTAAATTTTTATTCCTTTTTTTATATATAATTTCCTCTTTTTTCACTTTAATTTTATTTTTCTCTTACATTTATTTCCTCCCCTTTTTTATTATTTAATTATTTTTCCCTTTAATTTTCATTTTTCCCTTTTTTTTTACAATTTTATAATTTTCCTTTAATTTTTTTACTTTTACTTTTATTTCATTTTTATTTTTTTCAATTAAGTTTCATTTTTATTTTTTTTCATTTATCCTTTAAATTTTATTTTTGTTCCTTATTTTATAAAATTTCATTTTTTTGCTTTAATTTTAATTTTTTTAATTTATTTCTTTTTTTATCATTTCAGTTTGAATTTTTTTAAGTAGTTTAATGTGTATTTGCTTATACTATTTTTTCGTAAAATGTATTTTATTCAAATCTTATAATATTATTCTAAAAGTTTCCAAATAACATTATAGCACTTGTAAAATTTATAAATATAGTCGGGTTGAATTGGGCGAGTTTATTCGATTTTTAAGAATTAACGACCTCTCTACACAATCAATCCACCCAACTCGTGTAAAAATAATAAAAAACTCAAGCCAAACCAATTTGGACGGTTTGGTCTGGTTCGATCGGATTTTTGCCCATCCCTTATAAATACCCTTGAAACCGACTAGATTCTATACAGCCTCTAGAAAATGCTTTAACTCGTGAGTCTGCCACCAACAAGTCTCTAGCTGCGGTTATAAAAGACCCGAACACCTCCAAACATCGAATACAGACGTTGCAATATTTCAAGCCATAAATCAACTAATCAAACAGTAAGCAGAATCCTTCACTTTCTCATGAACCTGATTTGGAATCCCCACAATTACAAGCATGACGATACCAAGAACTTATGCTTGCGTGAAGAAACTCACATCATCATCTTCAGCAGAAAATTTGGCTAAGAAAGCAAAATCTGCTTTTGGATCGAGTTTTAGGAGATTGGTTTCTGTTAAATTTGGGAATGAAGAAGAGAAACAATTCGGGAAATTGAACAAAGGCAAGAAATTCGTGGCGTTATGGGGAAACGGTGATTATGGGAGGCTGGGATTGGGGAATTTACAGTCTCAGTGGAGGCCTATGCCTCTTTTTTCCTCTGCTTTTGATAATCAGTGTGTTAAGGAGATAGCTTGTGGCGGTGCTCACACTCTTTTCCTCACTGGTGAACTCAACATTCTTCTATTTTTCCTTTTTTGTGCTTGATTTTTGTGGAATGCTAATTCTTAATTTTTTGATAGGTTATTTTTTACATTAGTTATCGAATTGATTGTGGGTTTATAAGTTTTTATTTAATGTCAGAGTATATGGTTTTTTCGCTTTTACTTAAATATCACAATTGTTGTCTTCTGAATCGGATGAATTGTTGATATTCACAGTTTCAAGGACAATTTGCCTTTATAAAAGGATATAGTTTCTTTTATTTTTATCCTTATCTTTTGGGTGGTGGGACTGGGACATTTTAGGAACTTGGCAAGCTTGAATCAATCTGAAGCTTTTGAACTCGAATTTCATGTAAGCTAATCTGAAGTTATAAAATTTGAGAAATAATTTTAGGAAAATTAGTTCCCTGTGTATTGAGAATGTGTTAAATAGGTTATGTTACGAATGATAATTCGGCAGTCCGCAGAATAATATATTCTTTCAGTTCTATCATGTTTATTTTCTTTCCCTCAGTAAGTGTACAGGATGCTGTGCAATCCTTGTATGCATCTTGATTATCAGCTTTTCTCTCATTTTGGAAGAACATGAAAGGTTATTGTATCCATACGAAAGTTCAAGTATGGATCACACATACAAGCATCAAAGAGACAAAATTTATGAAGCCGAAAGACTAATTTTGTAGATTGGTAATGATAAGAGCTTGTAGAAAATTTAGAAAAGAAAAATAAATAATAAATAAACTGTTTATGATTTTTCAATAAATAAAAATAAAATTCACAAGAAAAATGAAAGTGGCTGTTATGACAGGACATCGAGTTCGATATTTTATATAACTGTCAAGTTATTGAAGATTCTCTGTCTATTTGCTTAGGTTCATAAATTAATCATCCTCATTTGGCAGAAAATGGAAATGTGTATGCCACTGGTCTCAATGATTTTGGACAGCTAGGAATATCAGATTATAAAAGTTATACAACTGTACGCNTAACTGTCAAGTTATTGAAGATTCTCTGTCTATTTGCTTAGGTTCATAAATTAATCATCCTCATTTGGCAGAAAATGGAAATGTGTATGCCACTGGTCTCAATGATTTTGGACAGCTAGGAATATCAGATTATAAAAGTTATACAACTGTACGCAACCTCAAACTTTTTTCAATATTTCTCTTATTTTTTGGAGCATTAGTTTGATGGTCCATTGGCATTTTGAGTTCTCTATATATTCATCCTCTTTCTAGTTCTTTTGCTTTGATGTTTTTTAAGGATTCAGAAGTAAATGCTTGATTATTATGTCATCATGCTTAATTATATGAATGTAAGGTCTATGGGACGAGTATCCATACACTACACTGTAATTCTGTGAAATGGTTGTTTGATAGTCCGATGGCGTTTGAGTTTTCTAAATATTGAACCCTTTTCTCTCTTGCTTTTGGTTCTGATGCCTTTAATGGATTCAGGAGCAAATGACTGCTTGTTGCTTGATTCATACTTAAATGTTCTGTAAAGTATATGCAATGTGCATACATATTTCATATTTGAAGGTGCAGTCATTTGCTGGTAACTTTGCTTGCTTTTTCAGCCATATTATTTTCAATAAACTTCTTAATGCACATTGCCTCTCTCTCTCTCTCTCTCTCTCTCTCTCTCTCTATATATATATATATATATATATATATCTTCGCATATTAGTTAGTAAATGCTAATGTCAGCTGTGGCTGATTGTCAATTGCAATGTCACTAGTGAGAATCGACATCAGACTGTAGCACTCCCTGTTGGTCAAATTACTTGTATGTTATAGCTTAGTGAGAAACATTCTTTATAACTTGGTTAGTTCTAAGATTTACTTTTTCTTTTTTGGCTGGGAAGAGCTAATGTGTCTAATCAAAAAAGGCAGGGCACAGAAGCATTAATAAAATTGAAATTTTAAATCATGTCAGTATTCTCCTATACATCCAAGCTGAACGTACTACCAGGGTACATTATCTGTGATTAATATGTTGAAAAAACTCAACATCCATCAGAGAGAGAGAGAGAGAGCTGTGCATCTACCTGAAAATCTGAAGAAAAGTACATGTGAAATTACACTGTAACTGTAGCAACAAACTAGAAACTACAAAGATCAAATGTAGAAAAAACCTCGCAGGATATTACATCCTTCAACTTCTTACAGTCAAAAGCTCACTGGATTACATTTTCATTTGATGCATGGGGACAATACTCAACACGTGATAGGACAAATTGTTGTTTCAACTTATATCGACATCCAAGTCATGTAGATATTGCACTCTCTAATTCTTTTTCTAGTGTAACAAGCAGGATTTTGTATGGGATGAGTTTTACTTTGGGCTATTAAATGGTTTAGTTGAAGGTGGAAAAGGAATAAAATGCAAAATCGTCAATCTTCTGCTGGATTAGCTTGCGTTTCTTCTATTAAATGGTTTAGTTGAAGGTGGTAAAGGAATAAAATGCAAAATCATCAATCTTCTGCTCGATTAGCTTGCTTTTCTTCTTTCAATTCGCGGCTAAAATTGTGCTATTCAAATTTGTTTTATGTTATATACTAAACCATTTGATTTTCAAAAAATGGGATCAACTTACTGGCTTGTGTTAACTAACAAGCTGCACTTTCCGAGCATTTTGTTCACTCGGAGTAATTGTTTTAGGATCCTCTAAGAGTTTCAGGAGTTCCTAAAGAAGTCATGAAGATTTCAGCCGGCTACCATCATTCTGCTGCAATCACAGGTTTCTTACTAGAACCATGTTCAAGCTTCATTTCTGCATAGATTTTCATTTCTTGTCTAGCTAAGTAGATTATGGTTTTTAGCATCATTTTCCAAAGTTCTTTAGCATTCTAGTTTCTGCCGTTGTTCAATCATTATTGTGATTATATAGTCCTTCTATAGAATTGTGAACTAAAATTCCCTCAATATTTACAAACTTATACTATAACTCTAAATATATCCACATAATACGACGTACAAAAATGAATCTCCTACCTCAATATGTATCCGGTACATTCCAATTATCATTAATTTTACCTGCAGAACTAGTGGAACCACTCCCCAAATTGCAATAGAAGTATACGCTGCTCTCATGATTTTAAGCTAGGATTTTGCACATTCTATCAAATTTGTCTCACAGACTAAGATCCTGAATATCTGGAATGACATTTATAGGAGTAAGATGAATAACCCAGTAAACAAACCCAAGTCTTGTAAAGCTAAATAGGCACCAATTTATATAGACAAGTAATGCACAGTCATTATAAACCAGCAATGAATGACTAAAGAAGGAATTTGCAAACTTGAGAATAAACCAAATTTGAATACAATCCCAGAGAGCTGTGTTGATGGTATCAATCTCCATTACAGGAGCCTTGTAATGGTATTCCAATTTCCTGATCAGGAGGAGAGCTATGAGATACAATGACTCGTAGGATATCAGTATGGTTCGTCTGGTTCTGGTTCAAAAGTCATTATAATCCGGACATAGTCTTCATCCTGATGACAGTGAACTTGCGTATGACATGGTTGAGAAGTATCCTCGCAGCCCATGGTTTTCTTATTTTTCCATGGCTTCACAGTTTCTATTTACTTCTATCCCATCATCCAGATTTTCTCATAACAGATCTAGAGCAATCAATAATATTTGATCCGATGACAGACCTAGAGCAATCAATAATATTTGACAACAACAAATACCATGTGATACTCATGCATAGCTCTGAATTCTTTACTGATTAAAGTATCACCTATGATACAACAATTGACTACCCTTGCTTCAATTATTCCTTTTGACTTGTTAATAAGATGTATTCTTTTGATTGCTGTTGTCTTCTTTACTTGATATGTATAATTTTATTTTTATCTATTTGACTCTTACAGTTCTGAGCCTTACTCTTTTGAGTATTTTTGATCTTATAATGTTTTTCTGCCCTTTTGTAGTGGATGGGGAGCTCTATATGTGGGGGAAAAACACCAATGGACAACTAGGCCTTGGAAAAAGTAATTATTAGTCCTAGGATCTATATTTCTTAGTCATTAGTCATTTTCTTGTTCTCGCTATTAGAAATTATACTTTAAGTCACTTTTAATCTGTCACTGTAGAATGTGTGACAATGATTTTGTTTATACAGTTAATTTTATATGACATCATTACGGTTATCATTGTTGTTACTCGAGAGATTTTGGAAAAAGAGGATGAGCAATTCAATTTGGTCACTTGTCACTGTAAAATAAATCGTTCATTAATACATTGGATTAACATAACATTCAGCTGTACCAATACAAATGTCGTTATATGGGAAAGATATTTTAACGTGTTGGATGAAGCACATCATGTCCCTGAAGTTATGATAATTATGTTCTTGAAATAAGTGCTTTAGAATTTGGATCTACGACCATAAAATTCAACACGCAATTTTCATCACTCAATTTCGGTCCTGGTCTGCAGAAGCAGAACAAGTCGTTCCTTTACCCAGTAAAGTTGAATGCTTGGATGGAGTCACAATTTCAACGGCATCCCTGGGATTTGAACACACAATTGCTGTTACAGGTCTACATCTTAATCTGGAAGCATTTCTTACATTCTCTATTTTGGCTTAATAATCACTTTTAAGCATCACGTTATTGTTTACTGGTTCATTGTTTTTCACTGTATTTTATGTACACCTTATTCCCAGATGGAGGTGAACCCTTGAGTTGGGGAGGAGGAGAATTGGGAAGACTTGGTCATGGACATGAATCAAGCATTTTGGGATTTCTGAAAAGTAGCAGGTTCAATTTTATGTTGGTTTATAGTCCCTAACATTCTTCAATAGCTCATAATTATTTCAATATTACCATTTAAGGAGACGTTTTATTCATTTCCAGTTGTCCAACCCATTACTTACTTTTTTATATGCAATTTATAGGTGTTGGATATCTTTTGTCCACATATGTGCTTTTTATTTCTTACTAATATGAGATGATGTTGCTTGGTCTAATGACCATTGCCTTTTCTGTTAGTATACTCAATAACCATATCCTTTAAATATTTAAGTTTAAAAATTTAAGATGAGTAAAGGGGAACTTTATTTACGGCTAATATGATTCCTGGCCTCTCTTGCACATTTCACTCTTGCCATGCTGTTATTACTTAATATTCATATGGCAAAGGCATGGTCTTCTTTTTTCTCCCAAAAAAAAAAAAGAAAAAAAGAAAAAACCTCATTCGCAAAAAGTGTGAGGGAATGCTAAATTGCCAAAGATTACTTCTGTAATTTTCTACTATTTTTTTTTTTTTAAAAACTAAACGAGCAAAATAATGGGGACACAAAAACTGGGTGTTTTACCATGTTTTGGGAACAAGAGAAATGTGGATTGATGGTGTCCTTCAATTAGTCATCTTGGACTAGGCTTGTGTGAGTCCACACTATATTCTAATAGAGATTACTTTGGATCTATGGTTGGCTGGCCTAACTTCGAGCTGAGTACAAATACCTATGTCCAACAAGATCGTTGCTAGGCCGAGCCTACATTAAATTAAAAAATAAGCTCATGGTAGTTCACCATGGCCCAACCTCAAGCCTAATTGTTTTGCCCAAGGGCTGCCCTTTTTGGGCAAGGTTCAGGCTGGGCTATCCCACTGGTAAAGTATAATAATGTATTAATAAGTTTTAGATAAAAGAGAAGAGAAATAGGAGATATTGTATTAGAAAGAAATTTACTCTAAAGCTCAAAATATAAAAGGAAAAGTGCTTATTAAGAGCATGTTTGAGCCCCATTTTTTGCAAAAAATGCATTTTGAAATATTATTTTTATGGAGAATGTCTGGTTAAAAAATAAGGAAAAGTTTTAGGTTTGCATGTAATATTATTTTATTGAAAAATATGTGGTTGAAAATAAGAGAGAAAAATGTATTTTGGAAATAATGGGGACCAAATAAGGGTTAAATAATTGGTGTATAACTTTACTTAATATTAATTTATAGGTAATCAGTAATAAGATAAATAAATTTAGTGCCCTTGTATAAAATACTATAACTTTGAATATCTATATGCTGATTTTCTTGGGTTTGTTTGGACTTGTATTTTGTACTTTGTGTATAGTTTAGGCAATCTAATGTAAATGTTGGTTTTGATTAAAAGTACCAATTGTTGAAAACTCACATTCTATGATCAGTCATTGTCCTTTTCCCTCTCCCCTCTCCCCCCCCTTCTGTCTTTTTCTTTTTGTTATCGGGTTTGGTAGATACATCTGGAAACAGGTTCTACTTTGATGTAAACAATTTATGTATTGGAATTCAAAACTAAAAAGTCCTATTCAAAATACATCTGTCTTTGTCTTTTTGTTATCGGGTTTGGTAGATACATCTGGAAACAGGTTCTACTTTGATGTAAACAATTTATCTATTGGAATTCAAAACTAACAATTCCTATTCAAAATATTCTTCATATTATTTCTACTGCTTGAGTGAACACAATTGAAGATTTGAATCATAGACCCACAAAAATTCAGCTTCTAGTTGAAAGCCTTGTTTCTTCACCAACACTATTATTACAAGAGGCAAAACCAAATCTGCTCATATTTTTCCTTTTGCAAAAGTAAGACACTGGATTTCCTTTCTTTTGGTTGTTTCTTTCAATCTTCTTTTAACAACATCATCATTGTTGTCCCAGTGTTTGATTATTACATGCGAAAGAAAAACTACTGTGTCGATTATACTGTTACTGATATATCACTTTTATGAAGTTCACTACAATATGTTTTTCTTCTTACAAATGCTCAATTCTGTATTTATCTTTCCCTAATGCTTCCAAATGCAGTGAATATACACCACGGCTTATCAAAGAACTTGAGGGAGTCAAGGTACTTCACTTGTAGAAACATCCTTCTTCATAATTTTGTCCCAAATTCCTTTTCAAGGAAACTCTCAAATTTACACAGATGCTAATTGTTTTTTGTTGTTCTTGAAAACTATTTATGAAAATACAGGTCAGAAGTATTTCTGCTGGGATGCTGCATTCTGCCTGCATTTCTGGTTTGTCATTTAAGGTTTTCCAGCTGATCTGCTCAATATACCTATCCTATAACTGTTTATTTTCAGCATTATATATATGTGAATTTTACAGAGAATGGTGCTGTATATTTTTTTGGAGAAAGGGCATTGGAGAAAATGGCAAGTTATATGTGAAATTTTCAAGTTTTAGCAATGCTGTGAAACTTCATTTTATAGATACTGTTGTGAGAGATTATTTATCAGATTGATGTTTTGACTTTTGTTTTTTGTGTAAACAACACAGTTTTTTGGCAAGGCAAACAATGCTACTACACCATCTATGATCAGCTCACTACCATTTTCAAAAGAGGTTGCATGCGGTGGTTATCACACCTGTGTTATTACAAGTAATCTCTTATGTGGTTCAATATTATAACTTGATCTGTGTTTATCATGAGAATAAGTTGATTTCTTAGCATTATGATGCCACATCTTAGTTTTTACTTTTCTCCAATATAGATAGCTTCGGAAGAATTATAAAGTTGTAATACCTAGGCATCCTGAACTTAAATTGGAGTTTGACGCAGACAGAAGCGCGCAAGAACAATAACATGTGATAGACAAAACTTTGATCTGTGCAGAAATACCATTTGGATCAAAATTGGAGATCACAATATATTATTTTTTTTATAAAACAGGGCCAACAAAACACTACTACAGCCGCATAGCTTTAATAGAGTGAAAACCTAATTGCCAATCAATTGAAATTGGCTACTAGTCCCAAGACTCTTTAAGATTAATGAAAAGAACCCCTACTAATGAGTATTTAATAGAAGTTCTTAATTAAAATAATGACATAATATCCTAAAGTCATTCGTCTCTGGTCTACGTCATATCCATATCTCATCTTCATCATTCTCTCCGGATTAACGAATCTTCATCCTCGAATCTTGTGCCATATTTTTCATCCTGTGTCTTGTGGTAACGTTACTTCATGTCAACAAAAAATTTGTTGTCGGACTTACCCAACAAAGAATAAGCTTTTCTTTTTTTAAAACCCTACCCCAAAAGGCATCATGGATGTTTATCTTCAGTGGGTTCATGTTGTAAACTAGAACAATGAACTCAAGCTTCATATTTCTCTCTGTGGAGAAGGCATAAAGCTCAATCACTATATTGTTGTAATCTAAATAAGAATTCCCAGTTTGTGATGCTCTTTGTAAAATTCTCGCAACATCGAAATATGTGGATTTATTGTTGCAATATACCCTAGTGATTAAATTGGCATGATCCCTAAGTATAATTCTATTGCACCGGCCTTTCCATAAAAAAGACATCAAGGATGTTCACAAGTTTCCAAACCTTTGGATAACGTTGCTACATTGCTTTTTGTAACAAAACGTGACCAATGTCAGTAGATTTCCTACCGGGGTCGCTGATAGTGAAATTCTGAACATGCAAATCAACGTCAACAACATTCAAAATCATTAGTCTCGGATAGGAAGTGGAAATCATTTCGCCTCAGGTCTTTATGCTTAATGACTATGCCTAATGAACCTTGTCCAAACTTGATTCCATATTTTCATTCCTCCCTATCTCATAAACTAGTTCATCAGCGTGTACGATCGTCAAGATGAAGAATTTACAATTTTGAATCCCTTGATTTGTCAACCATGTATCATGGAATGAAAAAAAATAAAATTATTTGAATGTGTCTTTATTCTTCATTAACTTTGTTCTCGTACATATTTACATTTGTAAGGCCTTCTTTTATGATTGTTGAACCCAAATCTTTTCAGAAAGGTTTGCAGGATTGAGAATTAAATGATTATGCATTGTTTCTGACTTATTTGTATGATGTGTAAATTCGAGCAGAAGATGATGATCGTAGCCGATGGAGGTTGACAAGGAACAGTATTTTTTCAGTTCGCTCTTATTTTAGATCTCTCTTGGGACCTGTAGAGAGTTCATTCCCCTGGATGATGGTGTTGCAATGTAAATTGCCTCCACGGGTGGCATTTTTACTGTGGACGGTTGTGAGGGGACAAGCATTAATGATGGATAACCTCTGAAGAAGGTGCTATATGTGTATGAGTGAAGGGGAGACGCATGACCACTTGTTGATTCACTGTGACGGTGTCCGTTAGCTGTGGAATAGTATTATGGCTTCTCAACATATAGATTGAGTGTTGCCTAGACGTATAGAGGATGTGTTGCGAGCATGGAAGAGGGAACTTCGTGATAAGGATAACAAGCTTGTATGGAATCTTATCTCGGGATGCATTGTATGGTGTGTGTGGAGAGAAATGAACAACCAATCCTTTGAAAACCAAATACGGAACACAGAGCAATTTAGAGAATTACTTTATCTAACTTTGCATACTTGGTTTAATGTCGCGACTAATAATCCTATAGAGGGACGGCCTAACTTCATGTCTTTTCTTTCTTGTTTAAACTGATAATACACTTCTTGTATATTCTTCTTTGATTAATAAAATTTTCTGATTACCTATAAAAAAAAAAAAAATTCTTTTTGAACTTGTCTTGCATAGTTTAACTTATAGGTCTCTTACTTATCTGCATATCTCTAAGGTGTTCTTGCATAATTTTTGAATCCTCGCCGATTTTAAGAAGTTAATTTTTGTATTTGATATCCTTTCATCACATAGATGGTGGAGAACTGTACACATGGGGCTCCAATGAGAATGGCTGTCTTGGCATTGGGTATACGCCTTTCACGTATACACGTTATTGAATTAAATACACAAAGGCAACTTATTGTTTGATTGACATATTTCTTTATCTCAGCTATTCAGGTGTTGCTCATTCACCTGAAAGAGTCGAAGGTCCATTTTTGGGGGAACCTGTTAGCAAGGTTGGCAATGCCTCTATTAAGAATTTGTAGACTAGGGTTCTTACTTTTGAGTGGTGTTCTGCTGTAATCTATGTTACAAAATTGTGATTCAATGTTCCATCCATCTCCTTGCCCACCTTGCGTGATTGCATATGATGATAACAGAAAAGAAGTTCAATGCTGTAAATTTGACTACATTTTTTTCTTTAGTTATAGAATCGTTCTCTTTCTTATTTGTTAATACATTTTTGTTTTAACAGGTGGCCTGTGGTTGGAAGCATACAGCAGCAGTTTCTGGTAACTGTTTTGACATGAATATTTTTCTACTTGTGTCTTGGGTAACTTCAAATATGCATAAGTAACATGTGACTTCTGATCTGTCTTAAATAATATCCATTTGATGATAATCTTCTGCCATACCTAAACAAATAAAAGATGAAGTGTTGACATAGAGATGTTCTGAAGTGCATTTTGAATCATTTTTTGTATGCATTAGCATGTGAAACTACTTTGCGGTGCTTTTCGTTTGTTCTTAGGTAGCTTCAAAGGAAGTCTTTGTACACTTCAAATCCTAAATGTGATTACTTTATATTCTAAAGTAGCAGGTCATTTCTCCAAAACTGTGTATATTCTGGTAAAGTAAAGTGATCTTTTTAAGAATTACGTGATAGGAAAACTCTGGCATATACCCTTTTCATTAAAAAGTTTTTGATGATCGTCGTGCTCTTTTTCATTTTGTGGTGTTCCTTTCCCAATTACTTAAGCATTTATTTATTTGCCTAATAAGTATGGATGTGTCATGTGCGAATGTACAAATTAAGACAAAGTTTTAATGTATTTTGGAACTTTACAACACTCGTCAAATGCACCAAGTTCAAGATGTATTTGGGCTGATATGCACTTCCTTCCTTGATAAACCAATCCCCTGAATCTGATTGTAGTCATAATTAAGAAACACTAATTTCTTTAATAGGCATCCTTACAAGGTGAATCTCAAGTGGAGAATAGTAGAAGATAAGGACAATGAAAAGGGAGTTCTTGAAGAATTTTCTCTACCTCTTCTAATTGGAAAACATGAATTTTATTTTTAAGTGCCCTCATATGGGCTAGTGAGCTGTGCCACCTGGCATAACACATTCTACAGGTAACCCAGGACCTAGTCATAAATTCATGAGGAAGCTTGGGACTAGAGCGTCAAGAATAAAGAATTAAGATACGACATCTCCATATCATCAATATGATTAATTATCAAATTAAGACACTTATAATCTATATTTAGAGGAGAAAATAAACATGGAAAGTTGTTTACCAATTTTTATTTATTGTCATAACAATGGAAGATCAAGAACAACCACCACCTAAGCCTTATTCCAGATTAATTTAGAGTCAGTTAATTCAATCCTTTTCACCACTCAGATTCAGTGCTACATCTGCTGGAAGGTGTAAAGCAAATGGTTCCTTAGCAACCACAACTATAAAAGATCATTAAAAAAAGGGAGCCAATTTGGAATTGGAAAATTCTGCTAGTACTTAACACAAGATAGTGAAAGTAGAAACTTTATATGGAAACTGAAAGAGAAAGAAACTTGTAAGTTCTCTGCAGGCTTCATCCCTCATTGGCCCAACTTATTGTTGATAGAGATTGAAATTTAAGTGCTATATTTTTAGTAATTTTGCCTTCATTCTTTATTTTCTGACATGACTCGAATTAATTGCTGACATCTAGGGGGCAATATATACACTTGGGGCTGGGGTGGTTCACATGGAACATTTTCAGAAGATGGACACTCTCCAGGCGGACAATTGGTTTGTTTATATCCTTTTACTTTGTGTGGCTTAAATTGTTTGATATTCCATCTATATTTTTTTCTGGTACTGGTCGAAGAATGATATTGTGTCTGTCTATCCAGGAACAGATGGTAAGTATTTGGTTAGTAACTACAAATATCTGCAGAAATCTAACAAATAGTATGTTCTTACTAAACATATGCACATTAGTTTTTTGTATTGGGTTTCGTGCACTATCAGAAATCATACCTAAAATTCTTTAAATGTGTTTAAAACTATCGTGTCCATTTGCTCGTTTTAAAATATTGATTGATCATCATCTCAGTCCTCCCTTGTGAATTGTCCCTAATATCTTTGCATTGGACAAATTGCTCGCTCAGGATCTTATAATATGTGCTAGCAATGTCTATCTCCAACTGAATTAAATTGCCTTTCTATTCAGGGTCAGGGTGATGATGTTGACTACATGGAACCTACTTTGCTCGACTTCAACAAGAACGTAAAAGCATTACAAGTATCTTGCGGATTTAATCACACGGGTGGCCTTTTCGAATATATCTGAATAATGGCCGTGACATTGACTCCTTTTCATCGTTCTGTTTCTGTCAAGTGATTATGCTGAAGATTTCTGCACTATTTGTTCATTCTTTAGAGATGAAGATTTGATTGAAACCCCCAACATTTGTTATACTCGTCAAGAGAACTAATGGGAAAAGAAGATTACATAATGAGGTGCATGACATATATTTTGTGTCGATGGATAATTTTTCTGAAAAAAATAAAGGACAGCCATATTTAAAGAAAGTGTATCTGTATCATAACTTAAGATGATAAATGTTTGCTGTGTATTGTTCAGAATGTAGTTTCTATATGGCTGATGTCGAGATCTAGTGCATGACCTCTGGCCTCTTGTGCACAGTTTTTCTCAATTCTAGTGGAGGCCTTTCTTGCATTGAAAATGCTTGGTGTCTGATAAGTAAACGAGCTTGACTCCTTTCAATTGAACCGGCTTGTATATTTAACGTCGAGACATGGACTTGAACTTAGTCAGACTCCTAGATGATAGGTGATGAGTGACCATACATTTAGGTCAACATGTGTTATGTGAAATTGGCTATTGTAAGAATTACTGAACATGAGATGGTAAAGGGTTGTCCCTGCTTGGTACAAATTATTTTATTAGTTTTTGTGTATAATTAAAAATCAGCTGTTTAGATGTGTTTAAACTTACTCGAGTCAATAGAATCTGAGTCTCAAAATATAGTTTTATTGTTGTAGCAATGAGCACTGGGGAATTCCCTAATATTTTCCATTAGTCACCAAACTAAGCACCTCACTTCTAAGGGTGGACAAAAAATTCGGAACCGTCAAAATCGAATCAGAATTGGTTGGTTCAATTAGGTCTGAGTATGTTTTCAAATTGTTCTAGTTCTTTGAACCTAGAAGCGGCTGGTTCCGATTTTGGTTCTAGAACCAGAATCTAGTATTGGTTTTATTTTTTATTTTTTCCTTTTTTGAGGGTTTTTTTTTAAAGAATATTTACTCATGCAACTTTAAGGCCCCGTTTGATTGCCATATTTTCCATGGAAAATGTTACATTTGAGGAAAAAATTCCACTTTGACCGTTTGATTGCAACATGGAAATGAAAATCGAATTTCAAGGTACACTCACTTTAAACTGTACTTTTTTTTTTCATAGAAAACGAATTCCTATGGATTTGATTGGTTTTTATTTTCCAATTAATATGAAATTAAAATTTATTTCCACATTTGATTATCAAACGGATCCCAAGTAATTTTAGGGATGACAAAGGTGTACGGGCAGCCATTACCTTGTCCCTTATCTCGTTTGGGTATTTTTGTCTCCTGTACTGTTCTATACCCATATAAAGTGGGTGGGGCGGGGTCAGTTAGTTTACCACCTTTTATTTATTTATTTTCTTTTATTGTTTATATGTTTAGTTGATGAAAATCATTGCTTTTTATTTCAAATTATAGAAAAATTCTTGTTTCCTAAGAATGATAATGATTCTTTGTGTGATAAAAAAATTGTATTTGGAAAATAACTTTTAACTGGAATAGGTAACAAGATTGGAACCTTGTTTCCCTTTACCCGCCTCTCCCTTGTCACGTGGCAACGATTCTCGTCCCGTCCCTATCCCGTATACCTAATTAAGCTGGGATAATGGGACAGACTCGCTGGTATCAGGCATAACTGATTATTTGGACATCCCTAAGTAATTTTCATTTTCGTTTTTTTTTTTCCTATGAACTTAACTCATTATGATACTCAGATTTTATGGTAAGAAAAATGAATTTCATGGTTCTCACTTTGCATTAATTATTTGAAGACTTTGGTTCAGGTCGGCTCCAACTATTATGAAAAAATCCATTGATTCTTTGGTTCAGTTTGGTTCTAGTTCTCTTCGAAACTGAGTTTAGCATTTATTTTTTAAATCATCTAATCTAATCACAAAAAAGGGTATATTTTCGTTTAGACTCAATGATTGAAATTCGTGTCTACATCAAGCATATTCAACCATAAGCATCTCTCAAAAGGATTTCAACTATCATTTGAAAGGCCGCAATTGCTTTGATGAGTCGAACTATTGAAAACACATTCGCTTCTCAAGTTTGATTGAAAATGGATTCTCAAACAAACAGTTAACTTGATACCAAATAAGAACAAAAAACAGAAAGAATTGATAGAAATAACTTGTATTGCGACTTCATACTCCTAAGACAAATAAAAACAAAGTAATTTATATTCTAGGGAAAAAATATAAGGGATGTTCTAAAATTATTTATTGTTGTTAAATATTGAAAAATCCCAATATAAATTGATGTTTAAGGGAAAATATGGTAAATTACACGTCTTTACAAGTGTAGTTACAGAACAACACATGCAAGTTTTCCTGTATGTGGCTCGTTTGTGCTTTTCGTGACGTTGCTTGTTGGGGATAAGGGGACGGAACTACATACTTCATGTTTTGATTATTGTCTCATTGAGTAGACATTGTTGACACATAAAAATGAAGTCCAATTAAATGGTCCAAAGATGGAAGCCCAATTGGAAAATTCGAAGGATGGGCCCAAACGAGACCATGTAAAGTCCCAAGACAGTACTCAAAACGGAGTCATATAACTGGGATCCATCATCGCCCAAGCCGATAAATCGCCCAAGGTCTGGGCGAGCATCATCGCCCAAGCATGCAGTTGCCCAAGATCCGAGCGAGTATAACACCTTTATTATTATTATTTAAAGCAACGGATATTGAAATAGTTCATCTCACAACCCAATGATCTCAATCATGAGCGGTTAAATGACATGAATAATAGCAGCGGTTAAGGACGGTTTTTGACAAATCGTCCATTATGGAAGAAGTGGATAGTTAGAGGACGATGAGCATCAGTTGTTGACAAGTCATCTATCATGGAGAAAGTGGGTAGTTACTGGGCGATAAGTAGTTTTTCAA